>JARGYA010001038.1:0-26063 GCA_029204335.1 Mycena vulgaris | reverse complement strand
AAGCACTCCACATTGTGGCATACGCCGCCTGCCGAGACGAAGAGATGTCTTGTAAAGTAGTGCGGATTTAAGGCTTTCGTTTGGACCCCAATTCTTTTTCTCACCCCCGCTTCTGAAGGCCGCTGCAAAACCGAACTCAAATTTACAGAGCGATGAGGTATATTCAAGATTGTACTGCTTGGCCTGTAGGAGTACTGAGGCCCGATGCGCCCGGCGACCTCTGGCTCTCACGGTTGAAAATGTTAAACGGCCCCGTTGCTTGCTCTGTGCGAATCTCACATGCCTTCGATTGCGTATATCTTTGGCGCCACTGTCCTCATCCGTCGCGTAATCTGTCAGACAGTGGCCACTAGGCTTGCAATGTCTACCGCACCCGTTTTCGAAGAGCACTGAGACCTCATGGAACGACGTGAAAACATGTCAGACTGTAAGTGGTGTTTAATTTTGAACCGAATCTTTCTCACTTGCAATTCTCATGTGCGACTGCAGAGCCAGACTGGAGCCTTTTAACGGTACGAGATATAGAGTCTGTGCTTGTCGCGGTTCAATACGCCCGTCCACAGTTTGAGAGTGTTCATAATCCTGCTACTTGTTCTATGAAATCTCACATGTCCTTCCATCCGATTTTCTTCGACATCTCATCTTTCACGTAAGTTTTTAGTTCAAGGGAGTGGCCGATTGGCCACTCGGGTAAGGCCCTGTAAACACTTCCGCGACGCGGGATGAAAAGCAGGACATAAACGTTTCCGTTCGCACACCTCACGTATAAAGATCGCTCCTGAAGCCAGCATTCGACATTCCCTTCTACAGCCTCAACCCCATCCATACTTCAGCATGTTCCAAGGCAAACCTGTTGTCGTCCAGACTTCCAACTTCGGTGGTGCACAGGGCACCGCGTTCAACGATAACCAAGATGGTACTTTTTCTATGTTGTCGTTCTGTGCATCGTCGCTGACCTCGATTTTAGCCACCAATTTCCCGAACAGCGACCCTGGCGTCCTGATCAACCCCCAGCACCCCATCACCCAGATGCAAATCAGCGCCGGCTGGGTTGTCGATTCCATCTCCACCACCTACCGTTTGACCGACGGGAAGACCAAAACAATCCAGCGAGGATCTACTATGACCCCAGGAAGTCCGAACGTGAAGGTCATCACTCTCGGCGGTAAGTCATTCATTCGTCTCACAAGTTCAGTGATTCATTGGTAAATAGAAAACGAGATCATCTCTCAAGTCTGCGGGTTCTCTGGCAATTATGAATACTACAAGCAGAGTCTCCTCATCCAGATGTCGGTCGTGATCACGGATACGATGACTGGAGCTATCAGAGTCGTCGGGGTAATTTCACTTGGTTTTCTCGTTGAACCTCGGGTCTAAATACTGCGTTGTAGCCAATGGGAGGCGGTAATGGCACCGCTCAGGGCACCTTCTGGTCCGTTGGAACCCCGCTGTGCTTTGCTGGTTTCCAAACCGCTGGCAGCGCTCAAAGTAGGATCATCATATCGACTAGATGAACGTGTACTCATTTCCACCGTGTTTAGCCGGCATGTCTGGCCTTTCCATCATCAAATCCAGCATGGTCGAGTGAGGAAACCGCTCCACCGCCTCGTTGAATGATGAACCGAGTGAAAATATGCATCTTTTCGAATGTAACATGTACTACCAATGCCAGTATTGTTTTAGTGCGCACCTTGGGTGGACGGGTCACATCACATAGCAACAGCGCCAATAGCGATATATCCTTCAAGGGATCACAGGGCCGCTCTACAGCTGCGGCCGCTGGATCTGGGATATTAATGTCAGCTAATGAAAATTCCGCCCGCAATGAGTCCGACCCGTTACACGCCGGACCATGGTGGTGGCAAGTCTTCGTTATGGCCGATTCATGGGCATAGAAAATGGTACTCTCGCTCGGTGTACATGTACCTTAACTTCTCACGTGCAAACGCTACGCCAGCACGCTGGCATCAAATTTCAACCCATTCCACCGCGTTTTCAACCCTCAGTGCGCGCACAACCGCTCGTTGATCTCCCTCGATGAACCGCGCCCGGACCGCGGGCTTGAAGTACAGGGTCCACCTCCGTTGCATCCAACCTGTCCGTCCACGTCCCATCTGCGCTAACCAATGGGTTCGGCCGCGCCAGTTTGAGATGGCGCAGGAAGGGCACCGTCCCGACGTAGCTGCGCGTCTTTCCGGGATGCCCAAAGTGGATATCGGGGCGCATGACTTCATCCAGGCTGACAGCATGTACGAGTGAAATGGAAATGTCAATTGCGCGTGAGATACATGGAGGCCGCAAGAGGGGAAGGATACGACGCACCGAAGCGTCGAGTTGCAGAGCATGTGCCCCGGCGGACTCGCCAAATCCATGATTTCGCCGCGGTTCGTCCCCTCTGCCGCGCGCGCCGCTTGTAAGTCTGCGAGCGCAGCAAGGAAATGGGGTGTGTGCGGCCACGCATGATGCTCTTGCGGACAGCTGATGCGTACGCGTAATAGTCATCCCCGTCGGCGGGCGTGATCTTGTCCGTGGGCGCAAAGGGTAAACCCATTAAACGCGAGCTCTATCGGGATGCCCGCCGCGCCGCGCACGTCCAGGATCGTATCGATTGTGTGGATAGGCGGGGTGGATGCATCAGCAGCGTTGGTGGCGACGGCAACGAGCGAGACGATGCAATCCTGCAATGTGAGGAAACTGGCGTTCTCCCCACCAAGCGCATGGATGGCATCGTGAAGCTGCTGCACTTGGTGAGCGGAGAGACGAAAATCCAGCCTGACATTTGGCGGCTGAGAGGGATCCATCTGGGGATGCACGGAACTAGCAGGATAATATGCCTCGACAGCGAAGGTATCTATGCCTTCGAGGTAAGTCCGGTCAGGTGCCGGAAGGTACGTCCTAGCCGCTTTGTACACGGGGTTGGGTTCATCGAAGGGGACACCCTGGTAGAACTTGCTTAGAGCGCGGATAAAACGACTCGCGACGTAGTCGCTGCCGATTGGATGCCAGCGCGTGATACCAATACTTGTAACACCCAGCTTGGGAAACTTGGTGAGAAGGATGGCGGCGAGCGGCGCTGTGGGATCCAGCACGATTTTCCTGGGACTCAATGGCGGCAGGAAGCGCAAAGGCTTCTGCACGATGGCTTCAACAGGCACGATCTCCGTCTCGTCGCTCACGGCGACGGTCACAGGGATGCCTTTGGGCGGCAGAGTCAGCTGTCAAAGCAGTAAGTAATATTATACCAACCATGAATTCAGAATGCGCACTCTCCATGGCTCACCGCCATTTTCTGCGCAATTCACGCGCGCGGCGTACAGGGGAAAGAAGGCGAGCGTCTTGGCCAAAGCGGCATTAAACCGGACGACGTCTATGAGCTCGGGGATGATATACGAGTTGGCGGCGTTGTAGCCGAACACGTCGAGGTGGTCGATTGAGAGTACTGAGACATCGTCGAGGAGGGTGGGACCGTCGGCAGTGATAAGCGATTCCGCCATAATAAACAGCTCGGGCTTGGGTCTTGTACTTATGTGGGACCGGCGTCTTATAAGGTGGCCTGTATCAAGGTTCGAACGTGGATGACAGTGATCATGAGTCCTCAATTATATAGATGTTTCATTCCGAGACGTCTGAGATCTGACCTGAAGAATTACTCGGAAAATTACGCCATTCCTAGTAGAGCTGTTTCGTCAACGCACTAGTACTGTTGACGCTAGGGGCGAAGGACTGGGCAACTTGGAGGGTCAATCGGAATCCAAATTGATCACGCTTCGCACGGCGGCGACTGAGTGACAGTGAGTCTGTCCCTCCGTTGGCGAAGGTGTTTCGTTCGCGGTGTATTGACGAACGCGGGGGCTTGATGCTGCGAAGACAAGCGACTCCGATTTACAGCGCGCACCGGTTTTTGTAGTGCTCGCAGCGAACGAACTTGGAGAAGCAGGGCGGAATCGTGATTTTATTCAAGATACATGCATGCGAATTCCGACGCAATGTAGACTCCGATGCAGCGAACGGATTTCGGGGGTATTCAAAGTAGACTCGGGCGCAGACGGGTCGGGGCTCGGACGCGGGGGCCGCAGGTGTTTTAATCCATAGGAGCAGATGATATTCTCCAAAGGGCCACAGGCCGCTCTTGAGCGGTGGCGGCTGACTTTGGGAATGACAATGAAAATGAAGTTGAGTGTCCTGCACAGGAGGGAAGAGATACCTGGTTCTCCCTGTTCTCCCTCCAAAGACTTTCACAACAGTCAGGAAGTCCATCGGATGAGGTCTGTTGCTGGTTTGAGACACGGAGAATTTTGGATAGTCGACACCAGATATTTTTCCTGAGATAATTCCTGGGATTTCTACCGCTAAATTCCCCTAGAGATCCTTGGGCTCACTAGCATGCTCCCTCTTGCGGAGGTCTCAGAAATTGGAGCAAGCTCCCGGTCGCAAAAGCGTAAACTGGAAGAAGCAGGAAGAAAAGTGAAAGCATAGAAGGGCGTGGCTGTGCCATGACGCCTCGGATACGTGCCAACGAGGCCACATTTGGAGCGCTACAATTTGCTTCCTACCTCCATGCTCCCTGAAGTCGACCTAGTCATTCCCTTCCGAGCTTCCCGCAAGAGCAGTGTTCTCAAGAAACATGCGGTGGAAGATGCCCGCAAGGCAGAGGAGCAGTATGCGCGCCTGATCAAAGTTCTCTCTGAGGCTGGGTTGCGCGCAGTCGGGAGGCGCGGTGAATCTCTGGGGCACCTTCTCGTCTTTGTGTCGTGTCCAAAGACCCTCGTTCACACTTTGATACAGCGGGAGCGGTGAGTTGTTGAACTATATTGCCCCAGCACCAAACTGATCTCTCGTAGGCACTCTGACTTTATTTCAGGGCTGCCCAATACACCGGTGAAGGTGGAGGACGAGGCGCAGCCGCTCTCGCCCGCGGACCGCATCCGCCTCGTCCACGCCTTCATCACCTCCACTCCGACGGACGGCGGACTCGGCATATCGCCAGATTCGCCCAAGTGGGACCTTGTGGAGTCGGTCATGGCGTTGCACGACCGTGAATTCAACGAGCGTTGGATACACGCATGGACCACCAGCCGCTTCGTCTCCGTCAAGCAGGAGCGCCTCCGCGAGCAGTTCGGTGATTCTGTGGCCATGTACTTTTCCTTCCTACACTCGTACACGCAAGCCCTCGTCTTCCCCGCCGCCCTCGGCGTCCTATTCTTCCTCTTTGGCTCCCCGTACTCCCCAATATACTCCATCCTCGTCGTCCTCTGGTCCGTCATCTACGTCGAGTGGTGGCGCGTGCGCGAGCGTATCCTCTCCCTCCGCTTCGGCACCCGCGGCTCGTTCCGCGTCGAGAAGCGCCGCGCGCAGTACATCGACGGCTTCCCTTGGTGGAAGCGCGAGCTGCGCATGGTCGCGAGCCTCCCCGTCATCCTCCTCTTCGCCGCCGTCCTCGTCTCCATCCTCACCGGCATCTTCGTCTTCGAGGCTTTTGTCACCCAGCTGTACACTGGCCCCGGCCACAAGTACATCGCGTTCAGTCCCACCGTCCTGTTTGTCGCACTGGTGCCGCGCCTGCTCGCAGTGTACCAGGCGATTGCGACGCGCTTCACTGCGTGGGAGAACCACGCACACCAGTCCTCGCACGCCGCCTCGCTCACGCTCAAGACCTTCGCCCTCAGCGCGCTCGTCGCGTACATGGGCCTCGGCCTTAGCGCGTTCGTATACGTCCCCTTCGGCGAGGGCATCATGCGCATGGTCCAGGTCTGGCTCTTCAAGGGGTCCGTTCGCGCGGACGCCGCGGCAAGTGCGCACAACGCCACGGCCTCGCTGAACGCCACCGTCGCCGATCACACCAAGGGGCTGTGGGATGTCGACACAAGCGCGGCGGGCCAGAAGCTCAACGCGGCGCGCCTCAAGGACCAGATGTTCGCGTATACGGTCACGAACCAGGTCGTCAACACGTTCGTCGAGATCGGGCTGCCGTATGTCCTCCGCGGCGTGGAATCGTTCCGCAACCGGAGCAGCAGCGCGAATGGGAATGGGAACGGCAAGGGCAAGAAGCGAGTGGTGTTTGAGGATGAGAAGGAGAAGGGCGGCGCGGAGGAGCGCGAGTTCCTCGAGGGCGTGCGCAAGCAGGTGGCGCTCCCCGAGTACGAGCTCTTCGGCGACTACAGCGAGATGGTCACGCAGTTTGGGTATGTTGCCCTTTGGTCCACCATTTGGCCGCTCGCGCCAGGTATGCACAATTTATTCCCCCGCTCCCTACATGTAATTGATATATGTTCCAGTCATGGCCCTTGTGAACAATTTCTTCGAGCTGCGCTCGGACGCATTCAAGATCACCGTGCACAACCGGCGCCCGATCCCCGCGCGGACGGACACGATCGGGCCTTGGCTCGACACGCTCTCCTTCCTCACCTGGCTCGCGGCGCTCACAAACTCGGCACTCGTGTACCTCTTCTGCCCGCGCTCGCAAAACTACTGCAACCAACCCGCGGCGTCCGCGAGCACACTCGACAAGGTGCACCAGCACATCATCTCCGCGGCGTCTGTGGGCGCGGGTCCCGGCGTGCCGGGCGGGGTGGGCGGGGACGACAGCGGGGCCGCGACGCGCGAGCTGCTGGGCACGGCGCTGCTCATCGCGCTCGCGGCGTCGCACGGGTACATCGCCCTGCGCGCGGTCGTGCGGCACATCATGGAGAAGGCGCTGTGGCACGCGAGCGCGGAGGTGCGTATGAGGGAGCAAGGGGAGCGCGAGGTCAAGGCGCGCTTCCTTGCGGGGTTCGGCGGTGGCGCGGGCGCGGCGGAGGCGGGGGTGAATGGACGTGGCGTGGACGGCGAGGAGGTGGCGCTGGATGCGGATGCGGACGCGCCGGAGAAGCTCGCGGAGACGCTGCCCGTGGAGGGGCTGGGCGCCTTCTGGGACCACGACGAAGGGCCGGAGGAGATTCTGCGGATAACGGGGGATAAAAAACTTGAGTAGACGCCGACATGACCAAGGCTTAGAGCATTCATGCCGGGTTTCCTTTCTTCTGTTTGTTGTTGTTCTTTTGGCTATCTAACACATCTGTATACTCTATGCAATTCCGTAATGTGCACCTGAAAACCTTGCCCAGGATCCAGGCGATAAGTACAGGAGCAAATGCAGGTGGAGCGCCGGGTCGCATCTCGTCTCATCTTGAGCCACAATTTATATACGGGTAATAGGTGTGCGGAATGGCCATACGCAAGAAAATGCTACGATACTTTACAACTCAAGGCAGCACAACAAGCAAGATACAGAATATTAATAAATAATAACAACTCAAACACCGTACGATCGGTTCCCTGCGCTGCCCTGGCTGCCGCGCTCCTTCATGTAGTGGTTTTCGGCGTGCGAGTCCATGTTCATGGCGGTCGCCGTGGCGCGCGCGCCGATCAGCGGCCGCGTGTCCGACTCGAGGCCGACGTAGTCGTACGCGAACTCGCCCATGTCCGCCTCGTCGATGCCCACCTCCTCCGTCTCCTCCGAGACGCGCAGGCGCAGGCCGGGGATGAAGTGCATCACCCACAGGATCGCGGTCTGAAGACAGATCAGCAACCAGCGGTGTCTAGACGGAGGAGACACGGCTCACGGTCATGGCGAACGAGTACCCGAGGCCGGCGGCCGAGTCCGCGATGTGCCATGCGAGCTGGATCCAGTGGTGATCGAGCCAGCCGCCGGCGATCAAGGTGAAGCCGTCGTAGTGCGCCACGCTCTTCTGCGCGAAGAGCGCGGTTAGGATGTTGCCGACGATTCCGCCCACGGCGTGGGACGCGAAGACCTGGTGTCACAGTATCAATATAAGCCTTATCGCAGCCACTTTGGGGTGGGAGGAAACACACGCACGTCGAGCGAGTCGTCGTAGCCGGCGAAGAACTTGATCTGGGTCGCGAAATTGCAGACCGTGCCGGCCATGAAGCCGAAAAGTACGGAAGCGGCTGGGGAGGAGGGGGGGGTCAATGGTCCGTGCGGGGCGGGAGGCGGGAGGCAGACTCACGGGAGCCGACGAAACCGGAGCCGGGGGTGATCGCGACGAGGCCAGCAATGGCGCCAGAGCAGAAACCGACTGCGGACCATTTTTTCTCGATGCGGTAGTCCTGGATTAGCACCCATTAGCATGTCTTGGGGGGAGGAAGCGGGGTCAGAGGACGCACCCAGGCCATCCACGTGAGGCCACCGACGCTTGCGGCGAGATTAGTGACGATGCACGCGCTGGCCGCACGGATGTTGGCGGAGAGTGCGCTGCCGCCGTTGAAGCCGAACCACCCAAACCACAAAAAGATTGTGCCGAGGATAACGTAGGTGGTATTGTGGGGTTTGTAGGCCAGCGCCTCTGTACCGTACCCGCGGCGCTTGCCGAGGTAGATGGAGATGGCGAGGGCCGCAGTGCCAGAGGAGATGTGCACGGGGGTGCCCCCGGCGAAGTCGTACGACCCGTGCACGAAGGACCACCCATTGGTGTTCCACGTCCAGCAGGCGATGGGGTCGTACACGAGGGTGGACCAGGCGAAAACGAAGAAAAGGAGCGGTCCGAGATGAGCACGTTCGGCGAAGCCACCGACGGCTAGCATGGGTCTGGGCGGAGAGGTTAGTACGGGCGGGGGTTGTCAAGAGGGATGGCGCACGTTATTGCGGCGAACATGAGCTGATATACGCAGAAGACGATAGCTGGTATCTTGGCACTGCCGATGGAGGGCTTGTCAAGGACGCCCCGGAGAGCAAAGTATTCTGAGAACAGTGTTAGCGCAGTTTAATTTTGGTCAACAAAGCCGTCCTACTTAGGTCGCCGATGAACATGTTCCCCGTATCGCTGAAGGTCAAAGAATATCCCCAGAAAAACCACTGTAGCCACACATTAATTGGAGACGGAACTCCCGTATTAAATATTGCCCACCTGGAAGGAGACCACAGCAATTGTCATCATGCTCAGATAGATCATGGACAGGGCATTTTTACGTCTACCGTCATTTCAGCCAGCAGTTTTTGTGGAGTTGATGGCGCGTACCGTAGAAGACCCGAGTAGAAGAACCCGACGCCAGGGACCATGATCCAGACGAGTGCTGTCGACGCCAGTACCCATGCGATATCCCCCATATTGTAGACGGTGATCGCCCCGCCATTCGGGTCGGTGTGTACCAGGTCCCCAGCTAAACAGAAAACAAGATAAGACCTTGTCGTCGCCGCCGCACCAGGACTTACACGCATCATAAGAGATGTCGGACATCGCTCTCTTGTTGTGGAGTCAGCGTTGGAGGGAAGGAAGGAACGTCGTGGTAGGAGGATAAGAATCGAGAGTCTAAATCTACGCTGGCTTCTATATACCCGAATGCTCGATCAGATACTTAGTAGATAGATCGCCTTGACGGCTGTCAGGACGAACTCTCCCCAGATGGTCCCAGATGGTCCCTTGACCAGACCCTCTTAGGGACTTGTTCCCCCCCTGTGCTGAGCTCCTGTGGTGGTACAGAGCGCGCTCCTGTCCTCTGGACTCCTCTGGAGGATCCTGGGGAAGGCCCGGCGGGGATATGTGGATCCCACGCAGGGTGGGCCATGTGGGAGAAGGGATCAACGGTGCGATCATTTTTCGGAGGCGGCCGTGATGCCACTGAAGTCAATCTTCAACTTGACGGTCATGTCATCCAACAACGTCCCCCCTCATCCTTCTTGTTCGCCGAACTCTGTATGTCAAAACGCTCCAGTTCTGACTGTTCCTCCCCCACTACGGAACCCTCTCAGAACATTTCTCTTGAAGCGGGAGTAATGGTTATGTACAGATATCATTCGGCTAACTTTTAAGGCCGTTGCTTATCGTAACCTGCTTGATACAGCTAGCCCAAACTGCGAGCCAGCGGACCATTCCCGGTACTGGCGGGTACTGGCGGGAAGCTGTTCGAACGAGCGCTTGAACGAGCGTCTGTTGTTCGGTGGCTGTTTCAACCTTCAAGTTTCATCCGAGGTTGGCAGTCGGATTCCTCTGGACGAAATCGACTCGCTGTGCGAGTAACTTACGTACTGAGTGCAGTGCTCCAGTGGGCGTGATATCTATTTAACCTGGCGTCGGTTGTGGTGTTGGGAATCCGCATCCAAGCATCTGCCAGTAATTACAAGGCGCTTAAAGGCTGTATTGATTTATCTCTGACTCGCAGTCCCTCACGCCGCCGTCCGACGCCCATCATTTCTGGAGTCTCGTCCGCCCATCACCTGCAGCTGTCTCGTCTCTGGAATCAATTTCCTGAATCGCAACATCGCACTGCGTTCCGACGTCGCCTAGACTCAGCAGCCTAGCTGTGTTTAGCTGTGTTCAGGTCAGCCTAGATAGCTAGACAGAATCTGTTTATATGCCTAGCCAGCGCCTAAGCTGATCTGAACATAGCTCAACACAGTTCACCACAGCTAGGCTTACTGAGTTTATGGAGCACTCCACTTCGTCAGCATCTCTTTATGACAAGCTCCAAATCGGCCGGAGGCAATCTGTTTAATATTGTACACACCATGTAGTCTGGTGGACAGAGGCATACCACAGATGAATGGAGACCCAGGATTCTCTCAACCATGTCAGCTTCCACAGACGCAGCCTTGAAGGCGTTGCGAGGACTTTCAACCAGTGGTACTCATGTTTTGTACCCATGCGCCAAATCGGCCCTCATATAATTTTATAGCTCACTCAATTTTTTACCAACGGGAAATCCTTCTTGGGGATCTCTTGCTCGTATCAAAAGACATCGTTTGGAAGAGGGAATAAAAACCCCATTTTTTCTGACTGAGTTATTTGACTTGTCACAACGAGGTGGTGACTAAGTGGAGTGCTCCATAGGTGGCGCCGGAACGCAGTGATCAACAATACTTGTGCGCATTTTTTGTCCGTTCCATCGCCATGAAATCGCCCGGTCACGGTCAGCCGCAATGTCAAAGCTCCAAGTTGGCTCCAAGGCTTCGGAAGGTGTTATATTTAGCTCTCTCGCAAAGCATCAATCCCGCCTAATCCCGCACGCTGTCTAGTTCTAACTCCACCACACAACTGCTGTCCGGAGCTCCTACACCTGCTAATCTAGGCTCTTGTCTTTGTTCTTGTCTCGGGCTGCACTGGGGCAGGCCGAAAGCGGTAATCGGGCAACCTTTTAGACGTGCATGCCCGCCCAAAGGCCGACTCACATGCTCCGCGCTGATAATCACACGCGAACGGCATATCCACATGCAGCCGCTAATCTTGAGAGTCGGCTCGCAGGTCAGTCTTACTCGCTAGCCGAATGTATTGGTTATATTTTAGATTCCAAATACACCACCCACGCCAGCACAGTACATAATTCCTAACAGACTTTCCTCCCGCTGGTTGGACGGCAGTCAGCAGTCTAGATCTTGCGACGGCGAAGCCTCTATCTTTGTTATCTCCCTGCTTACAGTGTATAGAAAAATCAAGGCTTCGAGATGATTACTCGAAGGCACCATCGGTCCACACCCACAACCCCGTTGCGCTTCCGAGCCAGGAACGACTCGAGGGTGAGCTTCTTCTGCCAGCTAGACGCTCGTCCCTCGTACCTATGTTTTTTTTTTTACATGGCTTCAAACTCTATGGCATCTACGCAGTGAATCTTCTCTGTCGCATTCCGCATTCCGGCCGACAGGGACAGCTGCCCCTGAGTATGGTACCCACACATGTACAGTCCCGCATACCTCGGGCCTTCTCCCGCCGCTCACAGATCGCCGCACTAGCATCTGCCGCCCCATCTCTGATTTTTTCTCTGCGCTTGCCTCGATCAGAAATCTCCCCGACGACAATTCAGTCTCCTTTGGGATCCAGGTATTATTATACGGCACAGTCCAGAATCATAATGACTCTGATGCAAGAATGCTCACGTCATGTCCTGGGCGTACATCATCGAAGGTGATTGACAACGGCGTGCCCATATTCGCCGCAATCTATTTATCTTGCCTTGGCTTGAACCTCAGTGATCCCCGTCCGCCTCCCTCGTCTGGGGCCGGCTTCCTCCGCATCTTCCACGCTGCTGCCAGGTAAACGCTGGCATGGGAGATATGATAGATGTCTCGGTAAGCAATAGGTTGTATGGATCACCCTCCCTCCCTGTGGCCGTCGGGCGTTGCCATCAGCGCGCCGCCGTCGATGACCGGGGTGCGCCGCTGTCTAGATCTGCAGTTATGTTCTCTGTGACCCTGGCAGACCCTGGCAGAGCATATTTTGATCGGCAGCCGGGCCGACGCTCTTTGGACAGCGGATTGACAGAGGAACACACTAGATAATTCTGCGCCGACAACGGTGGTTCTCTCATATTGAGGCCCTAGCTCTGTGAAAAAAAGCGCAATATATTTCTTCGGCGTTCGCAGTTCGTTCAAATGTCAAACGCAAGCGCAAATCAAGCGCCGGTTTCCTAATGAGGGCACCCCGCGTTGCTGTGCACGTCTATTAGGTGTGAAATGCACCCGCGTATTATATGGGGCGTATCAGGGCGGTACTGTGCTTATCTTACCGAGATGGCCCCCGGGTTGCCCCGCCCCCCGAAGATGGCGAAGCGCGATGGCTCGCATAGTGCCGTCGCAGAGTCTAGGCAATTCGACATCACGTGCACATCCTCCGAGCAGCAAACCTTCACCCGAGTCTTCCCCGAGTCCGCCCGGTGCGAGGCGGTGGAGGTGGAGGCGCATCAGTCCAATTGCGCTCCATCGATTCACCTGTCGAACCTGTTCATCACACGGAACCAACGCCGGTCCATCGTGGATTCGATGGCTACAGTGTGACGGAAGTACCGTGGCACCTGATAGGACCTGGGCGTCTGGGCACCCAATCTGACCTACCACGCATGTACATGTACATGCGGGCGGGGGTCAGGTCCCCGGTTGCCTATCGTCGCTAGCTCCACGGGCAATGCGATAGCTGTAGAGAGAAATACGGCGGGGCCACAGCTCGGGGCGCCAGACGGCGGCGGTTCGCGTCAGTTTCAAGGGCCGGACGGCATATTTATTAGCATCGCATTTGATGTGATTTGGGGGGCTAGATGTGGCGAGTATTTTGGCGGCCCCGCGTGGAAGGAAGCGCTATCAGCTCGGATTTGGTGCATCCGACACCTCCGAATCGGCTTGTGTGAACGGTGCGTCTCGAGTTCCTAGACCGATATAACTATCGAGTATTCCGGCTTTCTAGCCTTTCGCTCCCCACATCGTCCTCGAATCCAACGCTGTACCCCGCCGTCTGCGCGCGTATCTTTTGTTTGACAGGCAGAGAGGCGGTGTACAGGCATCATTCAAGCCGTCCCGACGTTCATTTCCCGGCGACAATGTCGTCCCGGGCAGCATCAGGTCGTAAACGCTTGCGGCCTGCTCCAACAGCCCCTCCCCCAGTGCCGACTCTACCACAGTCCGTCACCAACAAATTCGCTCGCCCGCAGATAGATTCCAACGTGCACTCCACGTCTCCGCAGGCCTTACCGACTCCTGTCTCTCCCATGTACTTGCGTTCACCTCCCTCTCCATCTCCCTCGACACCATCCTTTTCCTCCGCGGGTTTCGCGCCTCCGTACCGGTCGCAGTCATCACGTGATGACATTTCGCGATCCCCGCGTTTCCCAGACTCAGCAACGGCGACAATTTCGCCGTACCCGTACCCGGCTCCCACCCAAACCCAGGTGTACCAGCCACCACCGCTGAGGATAGACAAGGCCGCTCCACCTCGAACGTCAAACTCATCTCCCGTTTCCCAAGCTCCGTCGTACAATGCTCTCTCGGTGCATTTTTTCGACTCGGGAGGCGATTCGCGGCGCTCTTCAACAAATCCGCGTGCCTTACCCCCTTATCCGAGCTCACCCCCCGGGAAAACGGGCTGGGCTGCACTTTCAGATGTGAAAGTGGCCGCGGCAACCGCAGTACCGCCTTCATATCCCGAGGACCCTCAAGAACAGGCCGCTGCGTATCCGTATCGATCGCCCACGCTGCACTCGCCTTACGATTCCGATGCTAGCATTGCTTATTCAGGATCTGTAGCGTCATCTTCGCGCCTACCGCCAACCTTCGAGCGCCCTGAGACCCCTCGATCGAGCTCTCACCCCCCGTACTACTCTCCTCCTTCCTCCCCTCGTCTACTGCCAACGCGTTTGAGGCTGAGTAGTGGTCCCGGAGCCACTTCGCCTCAACGACCCAATGGGACCTTCCACAATTATTCGCCTGCGGCTTATCCGACCCCACTATCCAGCTCCTTCTCCTCGCCTTCGACCTCCTTCGCCTCACTACCAGCTCCCGGTAGGCGGCTCGAGACGCACCGTGAGTCCAGTCTCTCGGGATCATCTGATTCCATCTCTGGGGGGTCCTTGGCGTCCAGTATTCGCCCAGAGCAATCCCACGCCGACCCAGCCACGCAGTCATCCCCCTCCCTCGCCTCCTCTTCGTCGGGTTCGGACCCATCACACGCGGAACAGCCGCCCCCGCCCGACTCCCCCTTTGTCTTCCCGTCGTCGCGTTCCCGGGCCCGTCCGAGCGGGAACGCCCCCAGCGTCTCGGGCTTCAAGTTTCGCGGGCGCCGGAAGGCGAAGGCACCGCTCGCCAAGGTGCAGGTGCTTGCCCCGGGCACGCCGATCCCCGCCCAAGGTGTCTTCACCGCGCAGCCGCAGCCGCAGCCGCAGCCACGCCCGCAGCCCCGGGCGCCGCCCGCGAACGACGACCGCCGGCGCGCCCCGCCGCCGCCGAATCTGCGCCTTGTGCCGACCGCCTCCGCGGGCTCAGGCTCGTCCGGCTCCGGGCCTGGCTCGCCCACAGCCCCTACTCCCCCGACCTTCTACTTCCCGTCGTCGCGCACGCGCGCGCACCCCAAGTCGCCGACGCAGTTCAGCTTTAATAAGGGGAAGAAGAAGGAGGAGGGGACGAAGCCGCCGAGCTTCCTGCGTATGGGGTTCCGCAAGGTGGTCGTTCAGCCGCCGCCTACTGGTGGACTCTCGCGTGAAGTGTCGCCGATGGAGCAGACGTTCTTGATGGCGCCGCCGCAGGGTGAGCGCTATGGGACGCCAACGCCGGAACCGCCGGAGCCCCACGTCGACTACGAGGACTTGGACTCGCTGAACAGCGCGAGCACGTCCGCGCCGCCACCGGTCGTGACGAAGATCGGCGTGTACCCGTTGGACGCGTACGATGCCGCGCTTATGGAGAGGTGCGTCGGCGGATTTCTCTACTTTCATTCGTCTACTGACAACTGTGCGCGTACAGTGACGCGCAGGCTTGGGAGCTGCTGCGCCAACTCAACACGACGAACACACCGAGCTTCTACAACTACGGGGGCCGGCCGCCGCGTAATGTGCTGGACTTAGGGTGCGGTGCGGGTCATTGGATGTTGGATGCCGCAACGGCGTGGCGGAACAGCGGTGTGCAGATAGTGGGCTTTGATATGGTGGATACGACGAAAGGCCTCTGGCCGGCGGCGCTGCGAAAAGGTGTTGCGAACAATATCAAGTTCGTGCGGGGCAACTTGTACGTCTTTACGCTCCCTCTATTCGTCCGCATTGACGCAAACGATGTTTCCCAGCTTGAAGCAGCCGCTTCCTTTCACCGACGGGTCGTTCCAGCTCGTCCGGATGTCGAGTCTCGCGCTCTGTATACCGCACGACAAGTGGGAGTTCGTGCTGCAGCAGGCGCGGAGGGTGCTCGCCGTCGGCGGGCGGCTCGAGCTTATCGACGACCACATCTTCTTCCCGTACGGGAAGCCCCCGCTGCTAACCCCGAGCAACGGACCGTCTCAATCTCAATCCTCCAGAGCGCCGCATCTCGACATGATGATCCCCTCCACGGTCTTTTCCCGCATGAGCCTTGCCGACGTCGTCAATCCTAATATCAGTGACGACACGGACAGCGAGATCTACAACCTCTATGGTGTGGAGGAGGAGGAGGAGGAAGAGCAGCAGCACTCGGACGCAGATACTATCGGCTCTGGGCCGCGGCGTGAGCGCCGGATGTCTGCGCGCAACAGCGGGCGCTCGTCGTCGACGTCGTCCTTGTCCGGATCGCCGCCAGACCCCGAGGCGTGGCACGAGCAGGCTGCATCCGCGCGGGAGCTCGAGGCGCTATTCGAGCACATGGTGAACGTCAAGTTCGGGATCCATCTCCGCCCGTCGGAATTCATCCTCGAGATGCTGATGCACAGCTTTGGAGGCGCGCGGGAGGTCGCCGTCATGCATCTTACGCTCGCGCCGCCGGACTACGCGACCGCGGAGGGGCAGAGCGCCAACCAGCGCCCGTCGTCGCTCAACGGCCCGCCGCGCGGGCGGCCCGAGTCGGACACCCTGGGCCATTGCCCGGGGCTCATTCTGTGGCCGTCGACATTCATCCCGATGCCGCTGCCGGAGCTCGAGACACACGCCTCGAAGCACCTGCGCATGCTGCTGTCCTGCAAATCTGCGCTGGTGGATTACGCGGCTGAGATCGCCGACCAGAGCGAGGGGGAAACCCAGGGTGAGGCGGCGATGGAGGCGCTATGGGAGTACCAGAAGTACGTCCCCATTACTTGCTAACTTGAGAGTGTAATCTAACCTTTGGGTAGCTTCCTCCGCGAGCGCTTCAACCCTCCTCCGGACGACCCCTCGCGGGCGATGTCAGATGCGTCCTCGTCGGCGGGCGACGCGAACAGCATCCGCAATTCGATCTACTCCGTCAGCTCTGTCGGGTCGGAGGCCCGCGACGCCATGCGGGAGTACCAGAGGTACGACTCGGCCTTATATCTTCCTCTTGCCCTCGCTGATCCGCAGCTGCGTTTCCCAGCGAGCTCCACACGCACTTCGAATGGACATCCGATGCTGCGCGCGCGCTGCGGGACGCACCTACTCTCACATCCACTCCCGCGCTGCTCGTTGAGGGCTCGCCCCCCTCCGTGTCCGCGTCCGCGTCGACCGCGCCCCGCGTGCGCAAGTCACGCAGCAGGGGCAGCCGCGGGCGGGACCGCTCCTCGTCCGTGGCCTCGAGCATGGCCCCGCCGTACTCGCGCATCGAGCTGACTCATGTCCGGACTTTTTACGTGTATGAGGCTGTGAAGCTTGCGGACGGTAGATTTGGTGGTACGATCTGATCTGAGTTAGCTGTCTTGTATCTTGCATTTGTTACTTCGCAGTGTAGTAATAGATAATCTGTTTGCATGGTACACCGTCGTCTGCGAGTCAATTTTTCAATCGACTGGTACATGGCCGGTCTGAATTCAATAAATTCGGCGCTGGACTTCAATGGCAGTATTGGCGGACTTAAAGTCATCATATACACATGCGTGTGTTCTCGAGTCGACAGGATAAGTGTACACAAGTAAAACTGGTTCGCCTTCACCAGTCAGAAATTCGCCGTCCACAAGTTCCAACGACTGATAACACGCCTCGCCTCCGTTCCCTGCAATAACGTCAAGTCTAATCCCTCCTGTCGAAGCACGTGCAATCCGCTGGTCGTCGTAGTATCTGGGCCAGGGCCGGTATTTGTTAACAGTGCGGCAGCCTCGAGTACGCGATCAGCTGCTTTCCACCGAGATTGAAGCATTTTAAGATAGAGAGCATAATCGATGTAACTTCCATCTTCGTATCCAAAAAACAGACCACGTAGGTGGGGCGCCACTGGCGTGCTCCCAACGAGACCGCGAATGGTGAGATTCGAGATCAACGTATTGGTGATTCCGCCGGGATCGGGGCCCTTCGTGATTATCGTAAGGTCGATGACGGTTGGCGCCTTGCGCAGGATCTCAGTAACTGTATGGGTATCGGGAAACCCTCGGAGGCAAAGTCTCCTGAGACTGCACGACGAGTGGACAAGAAAGGATTCGAAATGGGGCAGAACCCTTCGACCGTAATCCCTCCTGGTCAAGATCCCCAGTTCCTCCAAAGCGGGGGTCCTGATGTAATCCAAGATGCGTGATTGCGCAACATAAAGACGGCGGAGGGAGGGCAGGTTAACGGCGGTGGAAGAATTGGGCCAGTCCTGTGAGAACACGACGGAGATACGAGCTTCGACTAGGTTCAGGGCGGACTTCAGAATGCCTTCATGCACCGTCCATGGAGCGTCGAGAACGTATCGGGTGAGTTGATGCGCGGGAAGGGGAACCAGGACATGACGGAAGATGTTGGCGATGCCGACGTCCAGCAGAGAAGGAGCTGTCTGGAAGCAATCGACGGAGGCCACTCCTTCCTGGCTTGCCGCGTCTGCCCACTGGATCCATATTGTGTGCAGAAACGGGACACGGTTTCGAAGGGTTGATAGGAGGGGGAAAATATGGGACGTTAATTCGATATTGAGTTCCTGCCACCGCAACGAGTGCTCCGCGAGGAGACGGAACATGTCGATTTGAGGGCGGGGGGGCTGTGATCCGTTTGCTTGAAAATGGATACTCAATTTCTGGGCGCGTTCAATCTGCGTCTTGACCATGTTCAATGGATTTGACCGTAGATGGGAGCAATTGATGACAATCTGCGACCACAACGATGGAGTCGAGAGGGAAATCGCTCTCCAGCGGCTGCTAACGTGTGTTAACACCCAAGGGCTGTCCTCGACATTGAACTTGCGACGATTCATTCGGGCATCAAAGGATGGCATCGTCCACAAGAAAATTTCCGAAAGCACTTCGGGGGGCATCCGTCTAAGCGGTGAGAGGATCGCTTTATTGGGAGCATGGTATCTCGACAGCGAGGTGCGCTCGTCCTCCAACTGCTGCAGCAGCTGACGCAGTCGCGATATTTCGGCCTCCACACCGGCCAGCCGGGCGCCGGTCTTCGACACAACCGCCCGTATGTAGATCAGTTCTGGGCCCTCCGGGGCGGCGTTGGTGCAGAGGAGCTCCTGGTGCCGTGCCAGCGTTCCGGGTGCCACCAGGACATCGATAATCGAATCGGATCCGTCTGTCGCTGTGCTTGGGAAGGGGGAGCCACATTCGGAGCATTTGGATGGCATCTGATTTGTACATGAGTACAAAACACGCGTGGGTTACCACTGGGTATAAGGAAAAATCTGACCACGACTCGGCGGAGAACTTGAGTGCGCCAAAAAAAAGTGCTATTATCCGTCGAACGTGTGGGAGTATTGTCTCAAACGCAGTGAGACTTTCTTTTATAGATAGATGCAGTTTTCGAGCTGGCCAGCTGCGATGCGATGAGCGTCGGACAAGGCAAGGACAAGGCAAGGACAAGGCGTCGGAAAATTGTTTGAAACGCGAGGAGTCACGCGTGACTATTAGGGCAAGTTTGGCTGCACCGCCACTCGCCATCTTCCTTCTCCCCTCGTTCTCCCCGGCGTCTCCACGACCCTCGACCGAGATATGATCACTGACAGCGGGACACATGGGATCCCCGACGCTTTCAAATTCTCATCCCCCCTTCTCCCAACTTCGGACGAAACGAAACATTTACTCGACAATTTGCGGGCCAATTGTTGGCCACGCGAGACGACGCGTCTCCGTGCCACTGTCGCGTCGTCACCCGTAGATCTTGCGCTCTACAAAAACCATCTCCTCGAACTTGGTGCCGCGCAAGCAGCCCACTTGCTCCTATCGACTTCCGAGGCGACGAGTTTCCCACCAATGGAACTTGTCGCCATCGATGCGGCACTCGAACGCATGCAGAAAGAGTACGATGTGCTCTCTAAGTACTCCTCCCTCTGCTCCAGTGCCCTATCTCCGGTCCGACGTCTTCCACCCGAAATCCTGATCCAGGTCTTTCTCCTGTGCGCCCCGGTGCCGACTATTCAATGGGAATTGATTTCGAAGGATTATGCCGCAGAACTACACCGGCTCATCCGACGTGATCTACTGCAGTTGGCTCAGGTCTGCGCCCACTGGCGTGCGCAGGCTCTGGGAACGCCCGCATTTTGGCGGGCGATTGACCTCGACATGATGTTTTGGTCCAGCAAAATGCTCCCGCTCGTGCGCACTGCCCTGGACCGCAGTGCGCGCTCGCCGCTGCAGGTCAGGATCGGCGCGCCGGAGGACGTGGTGATGGATCGCCACTTGCTTGAACTCGTCGTTCAGCACTGCAGCCGCTGGCAGACGGCACTGTTCTGCATGGACTTCTCGTTCTTTGCGTCTCTATCCGCCGTAAAGGGCAACCTCCCTCTCTTGAAAACCGTCTACATCTCCGGGCCTACGAACGAGACGGACCCAGAGGCACCCTTGGCCAGCGCCGCGATGGAGCTCTTTTCTGTCGCGCCCCGGCTGAGCGAGATCGCCTTCAGCGGGCCAGCAAAGGCGTTGAGACACGTCCCTTGGAGCCAGCTTAGACGCTTCGAGTACGTCGACGTCCGCGGTTCTGAGCTCTCTACCGCCCTTTCAATATTGCGATACTTTCCACCTGGAATGCAATTCGAGCTGCGCCGACTTATGTCTTGCCCCGTGCACCCCAGCGTCGAATTCACCCTCACCCCCTTTGCTTCCGATCTCATAAGTCTGGTCGTCGAGTTCGGCTCCCACTCATCATCTGCGCTCGCGGACGTGCTGGATCGACTCACCCTGGCGTCTCTCGTATCCCTCGAAGTGCTTTCGCTGCACTACCCCGCCTCGCCAATCATCTGGGACCAGTCGGCGTTTCAGCGGTTCTGCGCGCGCTCAAAATGCGGCGCGAGCCTTACGACCCTCTACCTCCTCCACGTCGCGCTTCCCCCCGCCGACCTCCTCGCATCCCTCGCATCCCTCCCCGCCCTGACGGCGCTCGTTATCGCGGACCATTGGGTTGACTCGGACGCCATCCAAGAGCACGTCCTCCTCGCCGACGAGGTCTTCCGCCGCCTCGCATGGACCGACGCGCTGCACCAGCTACTTCCGAAGCTCCGCCTCTTCGGCTGCCTCACGCTCCTCCGCTTCGACGAGGCCGTGTACCTCGACTTCGCTCGATCCCGCGTCGTCCAGTGCCGGAGCTGCGGAGAAGGGTTTGAGAGCTACGTGCGCTGGCTTCCCGGGGCTGCGCGCACGCTCAGGTCTGAGGTTTTGGACGGGCTACAAAGGCTTCAGGCGGATGAGGGGCTCGTGGGCTCGATTGAGGCTGCTACCGAGGTCGAAATGCAGGCCTTTTTTTATTAACTGAATCATTTCATTTGAGTCTATGCAATCAGGCTAAATTGTATTAGCCTTGGCTCCCTGTGCTAGTGCCATGGAGATGGTTCTGGACGCAGACGACACCCCATTGCATTCGAAGATAAATCAGAAAAAACTTGTTGACCTTGAATTGAACACTACACGTGATGGTTGATAATCTCAAATTCTCATCGTACTTTCGAGTGGCTCACAGCTGCAGAATTCCCGACTCGGTAACGTCTCGAACTACCGCATCTTGGAATAGAGTACTCCGAGTTATCCTCTCGTCCGACCCGATCTCTTCATGCCTGTCCAATTCAAGCTACCGAATCGTTATTTGCCGACCCAATTTGACGTTCTGCCGTGAAAGAGGTACGAGTGATCGGCAGAACAGGGTTTGTGGATCAGCGGACAGCGGAGATCAAATTCTCCTTGTCCTCTCCCCCCATGTACCCCTGCGACGATGATACCGACAGCTCTCTCGTCGCGCCACAGCTTTTCTTTAACCTCCCTCCCACCCTTCACTGATAATTTCCTATTAGGGTTTCATTTTACAGACTCTGTTGACACTCACCGATGCGTATTTATTAACTTCCACTCCAATTTCCATCAGTACTACTCTATGTACCGTATACCAGGGCCAATGTCCGGGTATCCGCGATGGGAACCCCACATTGAGTCAGAGAGTGTCCTTGCACTTCTCACCCATTTTCTAATTCTACTGGGATTCTGGGCCTCACGGCCGTCATTGTGTCGGAGCCTGAAGCGCCATCCACAAACACTGTGTGTGCCTTGGCTCCGATCCGTGCTGGAATCCAAAACTCTGGGATCATTGAACAAAATCACCGGCGCCATGACTGTTAACTTTATTCCAATTGAGCTCATAGAGAGGACCATCAGCTCCTGCACATTCCACCGTCGTCGGAGCGCATCCATTTCATGCAGTCCTCGATTCTCTTCTCGTCAATTCGACCTGGGCGGACACTTGGGATCTCGTAATTGTATCGTCGCGAGATGCCTCCTCTACATTCTGCGACTATCTGAATATCCCAGAGGACGACCACCACCGACTGTCGCTGCATTTCTAGCATCTTTCATTGACAGCTTTATCCATAGCTTCAAAGCGCCCTCGATTGGCCGTCGACCCCCACTTGTAGGCCCGGTTCCGTGAATATTGCGTGTCGGTCCTTCACAGTCCAAACTTGCCGATGTTCATCGCGATAAAAACGGCCACATGTGGCGGCCTATGAGAGCCATAATAGACGATCTTTTTGAAATTTTGGACGCGCGCTCCCTACGCATCGACTATCTCGACCAAATCGACACGGATTTTTGAAAATATTTTCCACCGTGTGGGACTCACTGCACTTCCCTCTCAAATTACCCATCTCGAATTGCACCTTGAACGTTGAAACGCCCGATACGGGATAAACAGTGGGTGGGGGCGAGGAACCGAGGATGGGTATTGTGGTTCATCACAAACTCTCCGGCCATTGGCATGGAGCAAACTGGGGTAGCGATAAGCTGCGGGCCTGTGACCTTGACCGGTGAAGCGCCCATGTCTATGTATTCTGTGTTGAAGAATAAGGCTACGTATCATTTGACCGTCGAATGGACGGATCCAAAAATGATTACCTCGCCAATGCCGGTGCCAACACCCCCAGGCCTTGAAAGAAAGAAATTTCGCTCTCCCACGGCCTTCCACTCTCGCGTATAGAACGGGCACGTACTGTAGCACCGTATACCTTCAACATGGCCCAACGATTTTTCATTATTCTTACCGCGCCTGTTGCCAGTGTCATTGCTGCCGAGACTCTTGCAAGCTGCGGCAATTCAAACTACTACCCATCTCAGGTATGTCTGGTCATCATTTTGCCAGGCACGAAGACTGAATCGGCATATAGTATACCTGTTTCGACGGCAGTTTTCTCTGTCCAATCCTCAAGGGAGAGAAGCATATTAAATGTGGCGACACCTGCTACTCTATTACCCAGTATAGATGCAGTTTTTATATTCTTTGGATTACATTGTATTACAGCTGCTCAGACAGTACCCTCAAGTTTTACTCTCAAAGTGGACCAGAAACAATCGAGGCCTGTGGCAGCTCAGTTCTCCCCGTCTCAGATAAATAAACCATATTTTCAGTCTTTTTATTTTGCTAAAAAGTTGTAATGCAGTACATATACCTCGACGGAAATTTTCTCTGTTCTATCATGGGTGGAACAACGACCTTGAGGTGTGGTGACACTTGCTATGCCCCTTCCCAGTATAAGTATAAATAAGATCTCATGTGTCCACCAAAACACACCCACTAATGGGTTTGAACAGCTGCAATGCCAACCAACTGTCCACCATTGTCCCCCCTCGATATGAACACTGCCTTGTAACCTGTTTCCCAGGTGTCGCTGATAACTGCTTTGACTTCGTTCCGTTTACCTTTACTCGGTCGGTCGGCGAGCGAAGTCTCAGATATAGGACAATCTATTCGTACCGCGAACTTTATTATTAGTAGATCCTCTCCATTGTGCCTTAATGATAAATGAACAGTTTCATCATTTTCATATTATTCAGATCGTTAATGACCCCCTGCAATAGATTTTTTCCAAATACTAATTCCAGGTCTTTTTAAATCATCCGATTTCTCTGCTTTTTCAACTAGAACACGAAATTGAACATACATGCACGTGATGAAGGCTTTCAGACGGGTCGCTATTCAGACAGGCGCCGTCATTTTGAGGCAAGAGGTGAAAGCTTCCTAGTGACTCAGAAGAAGTAGGATAGATCTATTTAACAACCCCCCTTGTTGACAACAACCCGGTTGCTGCTATTTAACAACCTCTTCACGAGTTACAACAAGGCTTCAAGTTGTCACAACATTCGCTTTGACCGCTCGAATAGAGGACTGAAAGAAAACCTAGGTTGTTAATGGTAATTGAATGCTCTGTGAAAGTATTTTCTATCTCCACGAATTTTGAGCTTTCACGCTGACTCGTTCCCCCTCGTTAATATTGAATCTCATGATTCCTTCCGAGTCCTCCAGTCAGCTGACGTTGGTAGTTTTGTGTCCTGTGTGCCAAGGATGATTCTGGGCTTCGTTTGATTACCCTACCAAAAAAATTCAAGCTCGGTGAGTACAGAAGCCATCTTGAGTCAAAAGGACTCAGGAGCCTCTGGGAGCCTCTAGGGGGCTTCATAGTCGAACTGCATGCCCCTGAACCTCAGGATGAGCGGGTTGTGACCGATTTATAAATAGGATGGGGTTATTAAATAGATACTTTCTATTCAACAACCCGGTTGGTGCTAACAAGGGGGTTGTTAAATAGATTACCCGAAGAAGAAGGTGGGAAAGATGCGTCATTATCATCCGGTAATTGGAACGGGCCATTCCAACCGGCCACTATCGCGGTCATGGGGTGGTCAAGCTTCAAGGTGGAGCCCAACCCAATCCCACAAGCTTTGTTCGACTCCCTTACATGCCCGCACCGCTGGGATCGACACTGCGCATTGCCATCGCTGGTGCCGGGATGAGCGGACTGGCGACAGCGCTCGCCCTGGCCCAGCAAGGCTTCATGCATGTGCATATATACGAAGCGGCGAGCGATCTGGGATTCGTCGGTGCGGGAATCCAGATTGCGCCAAATCTGTCACGGCAGCTGCAAAGACTGGGCGTGTGGGCACACATGGCGGAGGATGCGGTTGAAGTGAAGGAGGCGACCATCCGTGGTGCGGTTATCTCCTTCCCATTAAATTTTTGTAGTGATTCGAAGGCTCGGATCCAGCGTGCGCGACGGATGAAGAGTTGTCGAGCGTGAAGCTCACGCATGTCGCAGAATGGTACGGTCAGCCGCATCGGGTGAGCATTTGGGCTTCTTAAATTCAGCATCGTCCATGAAATTCCTATCCAGGTCGCGCACCGATTCGCTCTCGCAAACGCCTTATATCAAGGGTGCAAAGACGCTGCTCCTCGCGTTACGTTTCACTTCCGCATGGCTATCGTTGGAGTAGATTTCGATCACCATCGTATTCAAGTCCGGGAGCGAGATAAGGAGGGCGAGGGGCACTGGATCGATGCTGATGTCGTCTTGGGTGCGGACGGTATTAAAAGCGTCGTCAGAAAACGCATGCTCGCACGGCACGGTGAACAGGACGATGGTGAGTAATCTATTGTCGATGGAAACTGCCAAAGATAAACAGACATCAGCACAGGACACCGGCCAGGCCGCCTATCGCATCATGCTGCGCCGCGGTCAACTAGAACACGACCCAGAGCTCCTGACCATGGTCGACTCAAACTCAACATTCCGGTGGATCGGGGCCCGGCGACACATTATTGTGAGCTTCAGCAACATCAGTAGCGTCGATATCGAGGGTTGAGACTGGTCCAGGGGTACCCCATTTCGAACCACACCATATTCAATATCTCCACCACCCAGCCCGATGTGAACTTCGCTGCTGAGCCGACAGCGTCCTGGACAACGCGCGCAGACAAGAGCACGATGCTGAAAGTGTACTCGGATTTTTGTCCAGCCGTCAGGCGTATGCTGGATCTCGTGGCGGAGGGCGAGGTGTGCGAATGGAAGCTGCGTGTGCATAGCCCGCTCAAGACATGGGTGGATGGAAACGTCGCGCTGGTGGGAGACGCTTGCCATCCTACCTTGCCGGTGCGTAATGTTTTGCTCGCTGTGCGTCATAGTTAACTGTCAGCGGAATCCAGCACTTGGGACAGGTACGTCGTTGCCTGCGCGCTACTTCCAACGCTAAAGCACTGCACAGGGCGCCGCACAAGCCATCGAAGATGGCATAGTTCTAGCACTGGTGCTGAGCAAATTGACCGACAGGGACGACATACACACCTGTCTGCTTGTATACGAGGTACCCCCCCCTTCTACCGCATCATCTCCCGCCTTCACCCACGGGCCACGACAGCGTCTGCGCAAAACGAGAACAGAACACCTCGTGGAGCAGGCCGCCGCATCCGGGCGGGACCTGCACCTCGCCGACCCAGTGGCACAAGCGGCGCGCGACGAGGCGTTCCGCCAG
>JARGYA010001037.1:0-26064 GCA_029204335.1 Mycena vulgaris | reverse complement strand
GCGATGGCGAGAACTTTAGTACGCCCATGGCGCTCGCCAAAGTGACCCCACCAGCCAGTTGTTAACGCACTGAGAAGGCCCATGGTCGTGGTGAATATTGTTTGAATGCGGGCTAGGAAAAATACATGTTAGTGGCAAACGCGATATGGATAAAGATATATACTCACCTGCACCAACTTGCACCGCTGGGTCAGACAGGCAGCGAGGAGAAGGCAACCGCCGGGGGTCGTCATCTCCCGTATCCCCGTCGTCCCAGGGTTCGTCTTCCGCAGGATCCAGAAGTTCGGGGCTCAATTGGGGCCCCAATGGATCCAGGCCGAAATACAGCGGCACGTATGACGGCATTATAGAGGTGGCTTCGACCCATGCAGCCGCGGTATGGTTGTAGCTGTGATGCAGACGCGAGCAGGATAGTTGGGTGAACACCTCTATGCGGGGCGCAATTGTCATGCCACGCTTGGGAAATGAGCTACGCGGAGGTCATATTACATCAGGCAACGACTTACGACGAGGGCGGCCATGATAGCGAATGGCACGAGCCTGCAGCGAAAATGTAAATGACAACTGCGCGACGTCGGTGGCTAGGGATTCTCACCAGAGTGGCCGCGCACGGTAGAAAGGTTTCTTGGGAGTGGCACGGCGTGTTGAGCTGAGCAAGAGAGGATCCCGCTCTCCTGAGATGGCAGGTTCAACAGACAGATGTAAGGAGTGTGGAGAGGTATTATTAGTTGAGCGTTGGATTATAGACCGAGACCGAGAAGGAGAGGTGAAGACAGCGACCAGGGGGTCGGTGACCTGAGATTCCTCAGGCGTCCAGGATTGGGGACTGGACATTGTAAAGAGAAAGAGTAGAGTGGTGAAAGGCAAGGCGAGTTAGCGCTGGATGATGTGATTGAGGGCGCGCAACGCAACGGCGCGACATGGGCGCGTTGATAACCTCTTTAAGGCACCGTGATACGCGAAGATGACTCATCCTTTATCTCATCCAGAACACATGCATTCAAGTTGTAAGTACTGTGCCGCAGTGAATACACACGCTACGATTCCCCCGATCTTGACCCATTAATGCCAACCAAAGGATACCGCAGTAATAAATCCTCCCCCTTCATCGTGCCGTAAATGTCTCGGAACTGCGGGGATAGAGATTTCAGCGTGGCTCGTGAATATGCTGACGCGTCTGCCCACCTTGGTTCCCCTCCGCTAGCGGTATAACCCTATGATACACCCTCTCCACAGTTCGCGAGCAATACAGTCGGGTTCTTCCCAATTTTCGGACCTCCCACTTCTCCCAAGAAACCATAATGTGGTCTCTTCTGAAGGTGACGCGGATATCATCCTTCTCAACCCCCCGCAAGTCAAAGATCGCCACAACGTAGTTTTTTTCTGGCGACGTTCGGAAGATGGTGCTGTAAACATAATTCAGCCTGAGCGAAACCATATCACCAGCTGGCTTACATCGATTTCTTCTTTTTGGGTGTCTGCCGAGTCACCGGCATGGGCGACGGTGTGCGAACGGATGGGTCCCGGTCGTTACTAAGAACTTCCTCTAGTAATGATCGCCTCTCCGGGGTTCGGGTGCTGGGCGCAGTGGGGCAGGCGATTCGCGGGCCGGCGATGGATCGCTGAATTGGTATAAACCCATCAACGGCCGAGGTATATATCCAAGACTAACCTTATCTTTAATCTTGATGCTGGCCGCGGCGAAGGGACCTGCAGAATATCGCCGATACTGGCCGTAGGTTTATAGTCCTCGAGAGATTTGACTTTGGGCCGTTCCTTATTCATCTTGAGCTCCTTCGCGAGGCGCAAGGAATTTCCAAAGGTCCGTCCAGAGCCACGGCATCGTCCAGTTGTGGCGGGTTGGATGTATCAGAAGAAATCTCGACGAAATTACGTTTAGATGTAGAGGAGGAAGAGTCGATTCTGGACATGCGGCGGAGAGGACGGGGTCTGACGGTAGTGGGTAACCGTTCGATTGGGGAGGGGTCAACGGAGATGGGAAAACGATGCCAGTTACGCCTGCCGTGGTTGCAGGTGTAATCGGGAAGTAACTTGTCGTCTAGCAGAGATGGATTTAGCTGGGACCATATCGAGGCGACTGGGCTGAGAGGCCATGTTGTGGCGATGGCGAACGAAAGCACTTTGAAAGTGGCGCAACTGATGACACAAGAGGATTTAAGGAAGGACGTCTGATCCCCTGTGTCGAGAGGATGTCGGCATGATATCAAGCAAGTACAAGGACAACGGTGTTCATTTGAGCCAACACGGACGGCACAAGACCCGCTTGACTGTGGGTTTGTGGAGATCAGAAGGTAAACAGGCGGTTTGCCTCGAGTTTTCATCCAGGATGTTCGAGAGCCCGCCCTCTTTCGCGTTTGCCCTCGGCCACGAGGCAGATGCGTTGCAACGAACCGTACAACGGCGTGAAAGCGGACCGTGCGAATTCATTTGAAACTCCGAAACTCAGTCACGACCTGTCAGTCACAGTGCATTTTTTCCTATCTCTTGCTCTCTCCTTCCTTTTTTCTCTCTCGCGCCATTGGCGTAGTGGGCACTCCAAGGTTCGTACTTTGCCTTATCCTCCATTGTGATGGCCTATGGCATCCAGTCAATAGCATGTTAGACTACCTACGCACCCTCGGGGCTGAGGATACACGACTTCTGATTTTTCCTCCCTCTTCTTCCTTTTCTTCACCTTGGAATATTCTCAACTGACTGCAATTCACCAGGTTTCGCGTCTGTCTTTGTAGCTTCTATACCAAATGTCGTACTGTTGTTTAACCTGGCGTGAATTACTAGTGGCCTGATAGCGCGTCCAAATTTCAATGTTCAGGAACTGATTTGGGGTGCCCGCCGAGCCCCTGTTCAAGTTGCTGCAATTATTTGTCTCGCAACGCAGACCCAAGCCTGGCCAAGTCTTATGTGCAGTACTATGGCTTGTGCCCAAGGATCCTCAGTCAAATGATCGAGGCACGGATATCAATGAAAAACTGAGCAATTCTGTACCCCCTTAACCTCTCGTCGTCAGTCAGTCTCCTCTCTATCATATAGCATACTTGTCGCCCTCCACAACCCAATCCACGCTCTCTCAACGCATGGAATAATCAGAGCCAGCGCAGTTGGTGCCTGGGCGGCGTGTTGCGCATGATCGCGCTTTCCTTTGGCCAATACTAGAGCGTTTTGTGCTGCAAAATACTGACCTTGGCGCTGCACTGGCCAAACCCACGTTTGCTATGAGGCCTGCATAAATGGGAGCTGACTCAGAGCAGAGAGCCAGACACCCCTCCGTCGAGATCCCCTGCAACGATGCCGACCTTGCATCGGTATGACTATCTCATGGCCTTTGGCACCATGTTCGCCTGTGAGGCTATATATTTTCTGGCTGAAACTCCGGTGCTAATTTCTTCCTTAGTATTGGATGCTTTCAACGTAACGCCAGGTTTTGCACTCCGCAGATTGGCGCGAACGATGTGCAAACTCATTTGCAACAAGTGTCTCCCACAAATCCTTGACGACGCGTCAGGCCTGCTTCCTCGCAGCGATTTGTGAATTCCTGGGCGGTGTTCTCGTTGGAGCGTGCGTATTGATTTTCTTGAACAATGCATCGTTTTGAATGCCTCTCTCGACGTTCAGCTTTTGGCCTTCGCCCGCGCCATTACCGCTTGGCTCATGATCGCCACGAAGAATGTAGTCTCTTTTGACATCCTTCTTATTATCGTATTTAACTCTCAAGACCTGCAGTCTTGGACTGTCTCTACCACCTACTCTATTATCTCTGCGCTTATTGGCGTTGGTGTTGCCACCGGTGGTGCCGAGTACGTTAATTGGGACTGGAACGTTAATTGGGACTGGAACGTTGGCAAGGGTGTCACGACTATCTTCACCGGTTTTTTCATCGCTCCTGGTATTGCCGCGGTGTTTGGTGCTACCGTCTACCTCCTCACCAAGTACATCGTATTGGTGCGGAAGAACTCCGTTCGGGTGGCTCTCATGGTCTCTCCTGTGTACTTCTTCACTGTCGCACGATGTTGATCAGTCCGTCTACATTTCCGTCCTGTTTTTTTCGCCTGTTGACGAAAATACCTACAGTTTACAAAGGCTCCTCTGAGCTTAAACTCGACAAGCTCCCAAAGAACACGATCACCGCCGACATTGTGGGTACGAGGGCCGTTGTCGCAGCTCTCATTTGATCGCGGTCTGTTCCCGCCAATGCTGGAGACCGCAGCGCTGGTGCCGATTACACCGTTCATCAGGAGGCTGCTGTTACCAGTGCAGCTTCGGACACTTCGCCTACCGAGCCTAATGAGAAGGACATCGAGGAGTCGCGCACTCAGCCAGAAGCAGCCAGAAGTTGTTCTCCCATCTCCCCTGGCTAAGGAGGTCGAAAGTGTATACTCGGGCTTCACGCCCCTCAAGGAGAACCTTTCCTGGTTCGCCCCTGTTAACTTGTGGATCATTTTACGCTACCGTCTCATTGAGACCCCTCTACACGGTACTTCTGGTGAATCTTGACAAACATCGACCCCGATATACTTTTTGATGAACCTATCAGTCGACGTTCATACTCTGCAAACCGGCGCCGAGGGTTCGAAGGAAGCCGCTCGCGTGGCTGAGATTCACGCCCACGCCACGCAATACGACAACGGTACATCCATTCCCTATGGTATCAAATTCCACACGCTCAATTCCACACTTTCAGAAGTACTCCTTTCTACAAGTCATGACCGCGTGCACTGCTTCCTTCGCTCACGGTTCCAACGACCTCGCCAACGCTATTGGCCCATGGGCCACGATCTATTACGTCTGGAGTACCGGCCTTCTCGCTGGCAAGGAGACTCCCACTCCTGTCTGGCTGATCGTTGTTGGCGCCCTCGCTCTCGTCATTGGTCTCGCTACATATGGCTACGTGAGTCGTCCTTGATTCCCGGTCTTCGCCAAAGACTAATTTTATCATCCCCGTTCGTAGAACATCATGAAAGCCCTGGACAACAAGCTCACGCTCCATTCGCCTTCCCGTGGATTCTCCATGGAGTTGGGTTCCGCCACCACTGTTATCCTCGCTTCGCAATGTACGCCATTAGTATATTTTGCCGTGTCCCGCTGTTTCATAGACGGTATCCCCGTCTCTACGACGATGTGCATTAATCTTACCCTGTCGGCCACCCTGTGATGACATATTCCATGCTAGACTGCCTATGATAATGGTTTCCCTTGTTCTAATTTTTGTTGTGGAATGGTTCATTCGAAGTGTATACATAAGTACAAAAATATCATTCGCTCGTTACTTGGTCTTCTCCGACTCCGATACTCTCTCTTCTGAGGATTTTCCCTCGAGATCATTCTTGCTGTCCTTGGGAGAATCGGTAAACAGACCCAGGCGCCGGTGGATTGAATCTAGGCGAGCTTGATCTTCCATCGCGATTCCCTCAGTGCTACCAAAGACTAGAACTTCGGAGTCAGAGAGTTGTAAACATTGTGATGGTCTCATATCTTACCTTCTTCCATCTCTTCCAGCGTCACTCCTTTGGTTTCAGGGACCTGGAACGGTGTTAGGTTTCACAGATAAAACGAGACATCCGGAAGAGCTCACAAAGAACATGATGAACAGGCCACCCATCAACGAGAACGCCTGGATTGGCGAGCGCGAGGATCAACAGGGGTAATGCGTAAGTGTTCGTCTGAACTCACTCCGAAAAACACAAAGGTTCCAAAACCAAGTTTCGACAGCATTGTAGGTGTAACTTGACCGACGATGAAATTGTTCATCTTTCGCTCAATCGTAAGGATGGGCCGAATTTGCAACGTGAAAACTTACCCAGTTCGACGACGCTGCGATAGACAATCCTTTGCCTCGGACCTATTCTATGTTTAGCCCCTATTTCCGGTGGAAATAAAGAGGCACTAACAGATAAAGGCCATATCTGGATTCCAGCCAAAAAATCAGCACAAATCCTCTAAGCAATGCTAGGGCGTTTACCTCGGCGACGATGATCCCTACCACAAATGGTCAGTACATGTACGCTTTCGGATACAAAAATATATCGTACATGCGCATGGACCTAGGGCCAAGACTTTTTAGTCACCGTTACAAACTTTTTGGAAAATCCTCACCCCATGAATACCTTCAAGACCAATGGGCTCGCGGTTAATGGGATTTTTACGTTTTGAACAGGAAAAACTAACCCAAAGCCAATGGCGAAAATCCAGACGAAAACGCAGGCAACCCACCCCGCAGCCACATGACTACGAAGGTCAGGCACCCGACGGGAAGTAATATTGGAATACTTACGATGGCCACGAATTATGGAACAGTCCGGTAAGAATGGCCACTATGAAATGACATCTAAGGTGCGATGAGCTGGCTGAAACAACACGCGAATATTTGAATTACCCCGCCATGAGGAAGGCGCCCGAGATGAGAACAGGTCTTCGACCAAGTTGATCCACCCATATGACGGCAGGGATCGTGGCCAAGAACATTCTAGTTGCAAGTCAGCGAGTGAGGTATGAATAGTATTATTTGGGCGTACGCAATGCCAACGACACCTTAGCGGAAGTCAGCCTGAATATATGCATGTCAAGTGCCAAATCCACGTACCCGTCGCCAGTAAGGAAACAGCGTTCCCAGTCAGACCGAGAGACTGGAATATAGTGGGTGCGTAGTACAAAACTGCGTTGATACCTGTCATCTGTCGTCAAATAATGCGGCAGATAGATGGGTTTCCAACTCGCCGGTCCACTGCTGGAAAAACATCGTGAGAGTTCCAACCGCGACTCTGTAAAGTAAGCCTGGAGAACGTATAAATGTCAAATCAGTGGGGACTATGAGGGGGACCTACTTCTTTCTCGCAGTAGACTCCAGTACGCGAAGAAGCCGAGTTTGAAATTGGACTTGAATGTTCCGTCTTGATATCTGGGAAATCTTATTTCGGAGGTTTCCTGGTAAGAATGAGTTGAATCCCACTGGCGAGACTTGGGAAGTAAGCCAACCTTTTCAAATAGATATTGAGCTTTGATCTCCCTGAGATATTGAAGTGATCAGTACCATCTCAATATCTTAGCAAGGCACAAACGCACAGGAACTCGATTTGAACCAAGTCAGAATCCTCTGAAACACCGCGCGCACGACTGAGGACAGCAAGTGCTTCTTCGTTTCTTCCTTGATTTACAAGCCATCTTTATTGTTCGTTGAGTAATTATTTACTTCTGAACAGGGTGTGAACGGTACCTTGGGGAAAATGGCATGAACATAATCCCGACGCCCAGGATGACTGCAGGAACGATCTGAAGGGCAAGGGGGACCCTCCATGCAGCTTCCTTTTGTCCGGCTCCAACTCCTCCAATCTGGATATAAGAATGTCATGCTTTGTTGATGCTTGGGGAAGGAATAAAACCGACGTAGTTCGTGCCGTAATCAATCCAAAAGCTGACCATGATCCCAAATGTGATCGCCTGGTCGACGATTAGGGAATGGTAGAGCGAAATCTCGAGGGAGACCGACGTACGAGTTGCTGCAGAGCGACAAGACTGCCTCGCACTTCGGGAGGCGAGATTTCGCTGTTATACAGAGGGCTGCCATGCAGAACGGTTTTAATCGGGAGGGAGCAGCATGCAGCTGGGGACGCACACAGCCATACTCAAAGAGCCAACACCGAGACCTGTGATAAACCGCCCACCGAAAATCGAGGGCGGGCCTTTCGCCGTCGTTTGGACGATGACTCCGACGCAGAAAACGACCACCGCTGTGCAGTATAGCATGTTAGCCATTTGATATCCGGGGGGAGCTGTATTTTACCAAGGACAATCGTATACTTCCGGGACAGTTTGTCGGCAAAGTACCCTGAGCAGTACGTTGGGTGTCTGGTTCATTACATCTCGACATTTACACCCACCTGTCATCAGAACACCAAGCCCTGAAACAGCGTTGAAGCGCAGGTGGAATATAGACGCGAGGAGTGTACATACATGCTCCAAGTTCCAAAATAGCCACAAGCCAGCCTTTCTTGCCGGTATCTTGGACCGCGTCCCCCATCCTTGCATGGGTCAGTCGATAAGAATCTTTGGTGAAAGCCTGCATACCTATTATCGAACGAGTGCATACTGATCGAGTATAACTTATGAGAAGATATAATATGGACCTCCATTTAAACGAACGCACTTGAGGACCCCCGAAAACACACCCTGGAATCACATCAGTACCAAGTTCGGCCGAGAAGCGACAGTGTTACCTGGTTATACCCTGAAGAGCGATGCATCTATCAGCGCCGACAAGGACCAATATGTTATTCCAGTGACCAACCATAGAGTCTGAAGAAAAGGGTTTAAATCCCAGAAGGAACGCAGAGAGAAAATATCATACAATCCACCCAGGGAGGCGAAAACGGCCATCAAGAAAACCCTGCGATTATGAACAAGGCCAGCCTGGATCCAAGACACTCAGGAAACATCCACAGATGAACTGCTCGAAATCTCACCCAGCCGGATTTCCCAGCCAAGGCTCGGCGACGCGTTGTAGACAATGGGGCTGCAGTACCTCCAGCCATGGTGACGGAAATAAAGACGGGCGATTATGGCGGCATCCAACTTATATAGCCCGTCTGACTGGCTTACGGCAAATAGAATAGGGAGAAGCACGAAAGAGCAGGTGACGTTCCGAGTCGGGCACGAAGCAAAATTGATTCATTGGAGCATCTTCCCCTGCGGCGCACGGTTTTAAAAAATGGGGGCGCGGAGGAAATTCGGACGGACGTTAAGTCGGGGCGGGAAGCCATGTGAGCAGGCAAGAATCTCTCCCATTTTGGACGACCGGTCCGAGGATAAGTTCGGGCAGCTCGAAAGCGAGACCGCTGGGAGGATGTTCGGCCAAAGCGACTCTGCGCAAAAACTCTGATGAGCAATCAAAATGATGCGCCGGCGCACTTTAGATTCGAACCTATTCGAACACAGACGCTGAGCGCTAGTGGGGCTTGAGGTTTGATGATACGTAATGCTGATAGCGAAATTGATCGACTAAATATCATCAAAATTCTTCGGCGCGATATTATTATGTGAGTGACAGTGAGTCTAGGCGCACTTGAGCTTGATTGTCAACAAAAGGGAGGCTTGACGGCTTCAATACAACGTTGAAGTTGTTATAGTAAGCAACCCAATAATGGTTGGGTTTAACGTTGTTAAAGACCTACGAGGCGAGGCACCGTGGCAGGAGTCGTTACACAGGCAGTCTGACTAGAGAGACTCCGGATTGTGTGAGGATTCAGATGATATTCAGAGCGAAAAAACCGTCAGATGGACTCAGCTGGCTGAAGTGTTCGGAGAAAGCTTGAAAAACCGACTAACTGTATTCGGCCGCAGACTGAATGGCCTCGCTACTTAACAGCTAATCTAATCTAATCTAAGATATCCTCGGAGTCTAAGTGAGGCTGTGCCGCCGCCGCCGCAGCTCCAAATCCTTTCTTCTCTTTTCTCCAGCTTGACCACAACACATCCTTGCTACTTCTGCTATAATGTACAACAACCAGGGCGGATATGGTACACCTCCTGCGTAAGTGGAAAACCGCTGGAGCCCTTGTCTGTTGCGGAACACTTACACTACAGTTAACAGCTTTCCCAGCGCGTAAGCCAGTCCAAAGACTCCCATCCCCCCTCTCAACACAAGATTACAGCGATCCGTACGGATCTCCATCCGGCTACAATCCCGGATATGGCGCGCCGCCTGGCCCCCCTCCGAGCGGGTATATCACACGATGAACCCATTGTTCCCTCGCTGACTTGCTTGTTCCCAGGTATGGGCCTCCTTCGGGACCTCCCCCGCCCGGGTACGCAAATTTATGCACCGGACACTCCGCATCGCACTCAACGCTTACATCTTCCCAGATTCGGAGCGCCACCGCCATTTCCAGGGTGCGAACCCTCTTGCTGTCCTTTGCATCGCTTCTGACCTCTTTTGCCATTGAAGATCTGGCAGCTCGTAAGCGTCTGTGCCAGCACCCTTTAATTATCTCTGAATTCAATCTAGCTATGGCCCACCCTCTGGACCGCCTCCTCCGTCTGGACCTCCCCCTATCGACAGAGGCAGCTATCCAGGCCAACAGTACCACCAGCAACATCACCAACCGCCACAGCATCACCAGCAGAGCGGCTATCCCGGGCAGCATCACCAGCAAGGTGGTTATCCCGGGCAGTTTGCGCCTCCCTCGGGGCCGCCTCCGTTCGTTATTATTTAATTTGTGCACTACGTTACTTTTAATCCAACTCCCGCAGCTTCGGGCAATCACCGTCCTACGCCCCACCGGCCGGACCTCCTCCGATGCCACCGATGAATCAGCAACACTATGGCCCGCAATTCCAGGGAGAGAATCATCAAATGCAACAGCCTTTCTTTCAGTACTCTCAGTGTAACGGAAAGAAGAAAGCCCTCTGCGTAAGTGATCGATGGTAATTATCGTACACTGTGCATAACGAGTTGCTACCAGATCGGCATCAACTACTTCCGCCAAGATTCGGAGCTCCGGGGTTGCATCAACGATGCACGCAATATCCAACAATTCCTGTGTGGTATGTGCAGCTTCTCTGCGTTTCTTGGAGCCACAATAATCCTTGTTCCCAGCCAAATTTGGGTATCGCGTTGAGGATATTGTTATGCTGACGGACGACGCGCAAAATCCACGTCAACACCCTACCAAGGACAATATCGTGCGCGTCAAGCTCATTCTGCATCTGCGCCTTCTAATTACGCGAGGCATGCCAGATACACGCCATGCAGTGGCTCGTCCAGGGCGCGTCCCCGAACGATTCTTTGTTTTTCCATTGTAAACCATCCTTCCCAATTTTCGGAGTAAGGATTAAAGTCGCCATCAGATAGCGGCCATGGAGGTCAGACAAAGGATACGGACGGGGACGAGGGCGACGGCCAGGATGAAGGTACGTCTTCTCCGAGTTGCTTAGTGTGACGTGCTGACATCCTGCACCATTCAGTCATTTACCCGGTACAGCACTCTGCTTTCTCTCCGGTTGTCGTGTTTTGATCTTTGCCGCACAGGTCGATTTCAAGCAAAAGGGCCACATTGTAGATGATGTAGGCGTTGTCGCTGCTGTAATGTCGCTCAAGATTGACTCCGTTTTGGATAGGTGATGCACGATATCATGGTAAAGCCCCTGCCTGCGGGCTGTCGCTTGACCGCCATCTTCGACGTAATTTCTTTACCGCTTAGCCCTTTTATCCGCTCATTTTTGCACCTAGTCCTGCCACTCTGGCTCTGCTCTAGGTTCGTCGCGCATAACGCAGTAAACCCAGCCCACTGATATCCCGCCGCCCAGATCTCCCATACATTGTGCGGATACTTTTTTCCTTGCACACGTCTCCGCTGACAGCACCTCTAGTACTCGACGGAGGGCAAGGTGAAGGAGCCGAACCTCGCGGCGGAGGCCGGCGCGGGGCTCAAGACGGCGTTCTCGTCGTACACGCGCGGCGACATGGGCGGCGTGCTCAAGTCCGCGATGGGCCTCGTGAAGACGGCGACCGGGAGCGGGCAGAAGGCGGACCAGTACGCGCGCGCCACGCGTACGAGCCCCGCGGACGTCGTGCGTCGCCCGTTGCAGAAATTTCGTCATGCGCTCACTCTTTTTCTTTGTTGTAGATCTCGTGGAGCGGCTGCAAGGACTCGCAGACGAGCGCGGACGCGAGCGAGGCGGGCAAGGCGACCGGCGCGATGAGCTTCGTGCGTACCGGCCTTGTCGTTCCCGGAGGCTGATTCTCATTGATCTGCATAGGCATTCATGACGGCGTTGAACCAGCAGCCGCAGCAGAGCTATCAGCAGCTGCTCAACTCGCTGCGCGATATCTTGCGCGTCAAGTACTCGCAGAAGCCCCAGCTGTCGAGTTCGCACCCGATGGTGCGCTCTTTCTCCCATGCTCAAATTGCGTGCTGATTTGCGATAGGACACGAACATCATGTTCATTTGCTAGAGCCTCTATGTGTAGACGGACTACATACGTGAAATAAATGTATAGCGGCGATGATACAATAGGGATTAGATATGTATGTTACAGTATGATAAGCTACGGGCGAATCTAGCGTAGCTTGGCTACAAGCGCTCTACTTGCAAGAGACACTGACGATATTCGCGCTGCCCCTTTCGCCGAATCGGATCTTGTTCTTCTTCTTGCGGGCTTCTAGCTCGCCATCGTCTTCGAAGGGGGTCAGCTGGGACTTTGAATCGAGCACGAGTGCGGAAAGGCGCCGCTCGTAGACCTGGGACGCGGGTTAGAGGGAGCGAGGTGAGAGAAATAGGGAGAGAAGCGTACGCAGCCGGAGTCGAGCCCGACGGACCAGCGCTTGACGTCGAGGCCGCGGGACGCGGCGTGGCCGTAGACCACCGTCGCGGGGTAGCATGGCAGGGTGGGCTTGCCGCGCGCCGCGCGGGTCATGCGCTGGTCGAAGCCCTTGCAGAGCGAGACGTCGTTGTTCCAGACGTCCGCCCACGGCTCGCCGTCTTTGGTGCTGTAAAGTCATTAGCAAGGGAGGAGAGAGGGTTATATTAGGCGGGGCGCACCGAGTGACGGAGTGGTCGGGGAGGACGCCGCGCATGTTGAGCGTGACCCACGGGTCGCCGTTCTGCGGCACGTCCGAGAGAACGGCGGCCTCCTGCAGGCGGCGCAGCAGGGGGAGCGTCTTATCGGGGTGCGCGCGGTCGTGCGAGATGCCTCTGGGGAGCGCGGGGACGCGCGCGAGCGGCTGGCGGCGGTGGTACGGCTTGTACCGCGGGTCGGAGGGGAGCACGCCGCCGTGGGCGACGAAGATGTGCGCGGCGGGGACGTGCAGAACGAGTGGAAGAGAGAGAAGGTACGCATATGCCTCGGGGGAAAGGTCGCGGGCGACGCGGTAGTGGTCGCCGAGGAGCTTCCAGCCCTTGGGGATGCGGCGGGCCCACTTGCCGCCGGCCTTCTTGACGTGCCTCTCTGCCCACGCCTCGGGGTCGTCGGGGCGTGCGGCGTCGTACTCGGCGTGCAGGGCGCGCAGCCAGCGCGGGCCGCCCTCGAGGCGCGTCATCCACTCGAGCCAGCCACGCCATTCGATGACCTTCTGGTCGTGGTTCCCGCGCACGCCGGTGATGTTGTGCGCGGCCATGTAGGCGATGACGGCGAGGGAGCCATTGTGCGGGCCCTTTGCGATGATGTCCCCGACGTGCAGCAGGACGTCGGAAGAGGGGTCGTAGGAGAGTTTGGCGAGCATGGCGCTGTGGGATGCGGGTCAGCCAGTAGTTAAATGCAGGGAAGGGGGCGCGCACTGGAGGGGCTTCTCCATGCCGTGGACGTCGCCCAGGATGATCACTCGCTTGTCCGGGTCGTCTATTCCCAACTAAATTCAGCGCGCATCCATCAGGACAGCTGGAACGCACGGATGGGAAAGTCGACATCGGAGAGGGTGCGAGATGGGGCGTAGTGGCTGAAGTCGGGTGTTCCTGCGCTGCGATTTAAAAATGGAAAGAAAGAGCAGAACGAAGGAGCGCACGGGCGGTGGCGGTGAGGCGCTGCCAGATGTCGTCGGGGTATGTGAGTCCAGAAGAAAAGAAAAAGAGACAAAAGAATGAAAGGATAGCAAAGGCAGCTAGTTGGCGCCCAGTGACTGCCATGGTTGTGGAGGAGAGAGAGAGACGATTCAGGACGCCTTATGTCATGGGCGCACATCCAAATTTAGCTACGCGCAGCCTATTGCTCCCGACGCGCATCTTGCATGCCAACTGCCATCCGGAATCCTAATAAACTCCAGCTTTCCATCGGCACCCCGCCCATCGCAAGCGTAGTACCCCTTGCGCTCGAACTCCAAGATCCGTTCCCCAGCCAGCTCCAATACATTCGCATCCGCCCACGCATCCGCGCGGAACTTTGTGTGGGGCGTTCCCAGTCGTAGCCGGAGAGGTGCAGAGAGACGGCGACGGACGACACAGATCCGGCATCCACAAAAAGCTTCTCCCACACGATGGCGTTGTCTCAGTCCATTAGGGTGATCTAGTGGCAAATTATGTGGTGTATGAAAGGTTGGCTCGAACACGTCCTCTCGACCCATGGAGGAAAGCTCGCAAATGCCAAATGCGCACAGTGACAGGCCATCCCAAAGCCGTGGGCCTCGCCCGGCAAGCCACCTTCGCGCATCTCACGTGCTGGTTCGCCCACCTCGACTCGCTCAGCGCACGAGGCGCCTGCTGGGCGCCGCAAAAGCGGACGCACTGCGCGCGAAGAAGGCGTTGTTGAAGGGTGCGGTGGGAGTGTCGCTCGGCCCGTCACACGCCACGCACGGCGCCGTGGTGACGCGCTTCCCGCGGAGCCCGGCGGGTACCTCCACATCGCACGCGAAAGCCGAGTGTTGAACCAATATTTCGCCGTGATGTACGCCGGAAAGATGCGCGTTCGCTTCGATGATACCAATCCGTCGAAGGAGACCCCACTGCAAGACAACTTCAGGAGTCTTAGTATATGCGGTGCAGGTGGGATTCGCGGACACGATCCTGGAGGATCTGCGGCTCCCGAATGTTGTGGGGGGCTTAGTTTACCCGCCTCGCACACGCCGTGTCCCACCAAAACGTGTGGCGCGTCCAGCTCTGTCAGTATCCGGATAACCTCGTGCACGTCCGACGCCGCGGAAAGCGTCGCCGCTAGCTCGGTGAAGAATCCTATCTGCCGACCGCGTCAATCACAGACAGAATTCGAATTTCGCAAGTACCCTCGTGCGCGAGCTCTCCGACGCCAGCCCGCCCCTCATAGAAAGCGCGTGCACGATCTCGCGCGCGCCTTCCACGCGAATACCGTCAATCAGGAGGACAGCAACACCTTGAGACGCGTCGTCTCGAGACGATGGTAACGGGGATGTCTAGCGAGAGCGCCAGGGGGACACACGCGAAGAAGTAGTCTTTCTGGGACACAGTCAGCGCATATCGCGGTGCGCGTTGGGAGAGCGTTTTTGGGTCCACGCTCGCGAATGTCGGATGACGTTAGCGGTTAGCAGCTGAAATTGCCTAATTTGGACGTGGGCGTTGCGGCCCGTTTAGGTGGGTCGCGGGAAAGTCGGATTTGCGTCTATTAGAAGCGACTTGCCAGCGACTAAATCGGCTCTGTATGTGCCGGGGCCCGGGGGACATGATTCCAAATGCCGGTACCTTCGAATGGCATGTTTAGACAGGTGCGATTCAAGCTGGCCGACGCGGCAGCATATAACCGGGTGTGAAGATCCGCTGGCAGAGCGGCTTGAAGTAACAATACTATTTTTGGTCTGCGCTTGGATGAGGAAACCACGAGGCAGAAGTAGCAAGTAATTCAGCTATGCTCCTGCGCGCACTTTCCCTACTGCTGATTCAGCTCTTTGTCGGGGCGTCCGGGGCATCCTGTGGCTGTTCATCCGTCGTTATTCCGGTTCACGTCGATGTCCTCGTTCCGAAGGACCCGACCGATGAATTTGGGGGACTCAAGAGCAATTCCAGCAGTCTACGACGTGTCAACGACGAGTACAAGATGCACGGTGTCTTCTGTCAACCGCACACCATTCCTGTCCAAAATTCAGGTCTGTTGGAATCTTGCGCTCATGCCTAGGGATTGATTTAATTTGCGTCCGTCTTTCAGAGGTATTGCAGCTCCTCGTACACGGAGTCACGTATAACAGCCAATATTGGTCGCCTCCCATTGAGGAGTTTCGAAATTACTCGTACGCGGTGTTCTCCTGCGACCGCGGCCTCTCGTCGCTTGCCATCGATGCGCTGGGCGCCGGGCTGAGCTCGCATCCCGCAAATGCGTCGGACGTACAGTACCCCACAGGCGCTGCCGCCCTCTCGCAACTGGCACGCCACCTCAAAAAATCGGCCCTGCTCCCCGGGGTCAAGCCGTTCAAAAAGATCATTGGTATCGGGCACAGCGCTGGCTCCGCCTTACTCAACTTCGGAGCCATCGTCGACGGCACGCGATCCCCCTTCGACGGCCTTATCCTGACCGGCTCGGTCATCTTCGACCACGGCCCGCCCTCGCTTTCTTCGCTCCCCAGTGCGCGCGACGCTGACCCGCTACGCTGGGGCGCGCTTGACCCCGCGTACCTCACAACCTCCAACGACCGCACGTTCTTCTACCCCCCCGACCCCACCGCGTTTTCGCCGCGCATGTTGCAATTCGACGCGTTTACGAAGGACATCGCGTCCGCATCAATGATCCTGCAGGTGGCGACGACGTCGGTTCCCGCGTTAGAATACATGGGTCCCGTCGCAAAGGTCATCGGCTCGGAGGACCAGATCTCGTGCCAAGCGGGCAGCTGTATGAACGTCTCAGCGTTGACGGCGGCACAACGCGTCACATGGCCGGCTGCGCAGAGCTTTGAGCTGGTGGTGTCCCAGGGAAGCGGCCATGATCTCAACCTGGACTTTTTCGCGTTGGGGGCGTTGAATACCGTTTTTGGCTTTGCCAAGAAGTTTTCCAGGTAATGTCTATGTAGCATGGACTTGCCTTGTAACGTTGAGCATCAATTACTAGTAGTTTGCAATTCATTCTGAATCAATCCGAACCTACGTTGGAATAACAGTTTTTCAGGCAACCTTGGACGCATGTCTCTTGCTGACTCAATTTTGGTCTGAAATAAATTCTCATCACTCTCGTGGGTAGGTGCAAAATTCAGACGATCCTAAATTTTAAATACCAATATTCCCGATGAATTCTTCTGCCCGCCGGGATTCAGATGTGTGTCTTGAGGCCTGAAACACTTGTCGAACTCATGGAAACTTCTCACCAACCTCCCTCTATTCGAACGACTTCAAGCAAGGTCAATCAATACTTTTTTACCAAAGACGAATAAGCACCAGGCGGGAACTAGAAATTGCTCAGATTTTCGCTGTGACCTACAACACAGAACTTGAAGATCTGCGACGAGGCGGGGTTCTAGATGTGGCGGTGGTGCGTCTTCATCCGCAACATCTCCCATGAACGCTCACAATCGTCGTCCAGCAATACATTACAGCACTCGCAAAGTTAAACCAAGGAAGAAAACAGGGCTTCTCCGCACCAGAAGTGCTCTCGTTTCCGGATTCTAGGATGAGGTACGAATGTAGACTCGTCACCAGTCTGCCTACCAGTCGCAATAATGTGGCGAGCACGTAAAAAACTCAAACTTTCGGCGTGGGTTCGACGTGAAATTAACAAATGTGATATCTACGGGGCGGACTAGGACGGGGTTAGTATGACTGACCGTACACTTCAGCTGAAAGCCACCGTCAGAAAATGACGCAAAGTGAAAATTGTGTTGACATACCCGTGAGCACGTCCACATATTCCTCGTCTGATGGAGGTGAGCTGGGCGAAGAACCTGTCGATGTCATCTTGCGCCACCCGTTTATCTCCACTGCCAGGATGTGTCCAATGATCTTCTCTAGTTGTGCGCCCATTTCGTTCCCAATGGCTTTGTCCACTTTGTGGCGGCCGCTAGCAGGGACGGCGCAGGCAAAGACCTTGCCATGAGAGCCGCGTGTTTGGAAGGAAGGTCCGAGCTTACATGCCTTGTATGCTTGGTAATAAAGAGTGCACTGGAAGCACGAGAGCTTAGAGACACCGATGTATGGATACGGAGCTCCTGTCGTAGTCGACGACGTCAGTTGAAGATGGAGATCAAGATGGTGGGCCAACAGGGTGCATTCACAATGGGCGGCGAGAAGAGGGGGGAGCCGACCCTGGTGTGCGTCCAGGACCTTTTGAATACGTTGCCAGAAGAAGTCAATGGCGTCTCCGGCGAATAGACTATCCGCGATCTCTGCTGAATACGAGAGCAGCGCACCCCTAAGATACGACCGCACACGGGTTTCAAAATCGACCATGGATTGGAAAGCAGAACCCGGGGTAGGGTCCGGTGAAGGAAGTACATTGATTTGGAGGGGGATAGAGAGGGCGTCGCGGATGAAAGACTTGCGAACCGCTTTGCGGATGATGGCGTATTGACTGTAAGGCTTCTGTAGTTTGTCCAGGTAACGCACTAACGAGGGCATTTTGGCTCCGGCTGCGAACATCGCGTGAGATTGCTGTTCGGAATCCCGAAGAGCCGACGATGTACACTTCACCATCTGGCTTTCAAATGGATGGAGCCAATATACGTCCTCGAGTTTTGACTTCGCAGCTTCGTAAGCCTTGATCCGAAAGCGGAATGCTTGCGAAGCCATGCAAAAGTCAGGTTTCTCGACGTCGGGACCTAAGCGCTTAAGTATGTCGAGGTGCAAAAGATGGGCCGTCATGAGGAACGTCCGCTGGAGCTCTGTGAGATCAGCTTTCTCGGCCTGTGAAGTAATTAGCAAACATTCGTGCAGGGTCGATAATCAAAACGATTTGGAACATGGCGTACCTTGGCAATCAGAGGGACCACAAAATTACCCTTGTCCTTGAGCCGTCGTCTGATCCTATCCAGGTATGCCTCCAAGATGAGTTCGAGGAGCTCGTCATTCTGCTTTGAATCTTCTTCTGGCAGAAGCGATGCATCTTTCATCCAGGTCCAGATGGAGTGGACGAGCTTGGGCACATCTCCAGAACGACTAGGGCGAACGTTAAGGGCAACGGTCACGGTGCAGCTTGACTGAAGGAGGGATAAGGATACGGCGCAGACCTGATTGCTAGGCGAACCCGGCGAAGATCCGACGAGCAGCGAGGCAAGGGTATCGAGCCACTTGTGCAACACCTTGCCATGCGTCCCATCCGAGTCATCGTCATTAGAGCGAGAGTAGGCAGGTAGGCCGAGCCGTGCCAAACTCTGTTCCATGGGCCGAAGGATGGACATCGCCTCCAATGCTGATAACTTGAACATGACGGTTTGAGTGCAAGAAGAAGCGCTAGCTGACGATACGAGAGCTTGCTCCGGCTAGCATAAGAGGGTTTTGATGGCACTTTACGATCGGTCCTCGCTGCAGAATATTCTGGCACACTCCTTTGTTTTTACATTTCGCAGGGAATGCCCCGAGGCGAATTTTAATTTTGTCCTTTGTTCATCCCTTGGAAAAATTTCACAGCCAGTTCACTGTAGCGGTCGGATTGCAGAAAACAGTACCAATATCTGTGGTTTGGTTGGCGCCCAGTCACGGTTGGCATGTTTGAGTTGTGGTTGAGTGGAGGAAAGAGACGATTCAGGTGGCTTTATGTCATGGGCGCACATCCAAATTTAGCTACGCGCAGCCTATTGCTCCCGACGCGCCACTTTACTAGCAGCTCTGCCATCCGGAATCCTAATAAACTCCAGCGGTCCATCGGCACCCCGCCCATTGCAAGCGTAGTACCCCTTGCGCTTGAACTGTAAGATCCGTTCCCCAAGACCTTGTCGAAGCTAGACAAGAGGGCAATTAAACATATATTCTGTAGCCATGTGGACGGCCCAAACGCACGACACGAAGACTCAGCGCGTCAAAAATCTCCCACAACGTTCAGTTCACCGATCCCGCCGTGAAGTTGACAGAAATTTCGGATGATGTTCCATCCAAGGGGAGACACGCCTGACTAGTGCACAAACTGCTTGAATGCCTCAAAGCAGGACATAATGATGAGCCTGTTGTCCCGTGGCTTCATGCCCTCGTTCCAGCGATCAGCGGGTCTGGGGATGGAGGGCAGATGAGCCAGTACAATTGTTTCGGTGGCAGGATATACACCCCCCATAACAGCCGTCACAAGTTCTTGGCTGACGGGCACCTTGAAAAAAATCGGAGAGGTACCTTTCATCGTTATGCCGGGAACGACCTTGGAGGGAAGTGGAGGTACGCCGAACGTCTGCTCCCTAGCCACGTTGTTGTTATGGAAGGCGGCGATTGCCTTTGCCACCAGCTGAGGGACGGGATTCCCTCCATCTGCGTGCCGTTTGTCTTCTTGCACCAGAAGTAGAATCCCGACATCGTCGATGATACACACATCCATTTTGGCGCGTCTGCGCTCCCCGCAAATGACGAACGGGATATCTTTCCTCGTTCTGAGCACCCTTCCAACCGGCACATAGCCGAGTTCCTGTAAGAGTAGGACCGCGAAGTCGTCGACAGCAGATTCTCCTGCGTCCACGGGCAACATGGCTAGATCCATGGCCCGAAGGAATTGATAGACACTCGAATCGGTAGCGGTCGCTGGTCCAGGGAGAGTCAAGACAGCAGGGTGTTTTACAGCAGGGGGAGGAAGGCTGGGGATTTGGAAGAATGTTGCTGCGTCCTGATACACGACCCGAATGTGGTATGCGTGGAGGTCATTCTCCGTCCAGTCGCTGCCGGACTTGGCGCTTCGAATAAGGTTGGCCATTCCTGAGGCCAGTGAGCATGGTGGCATAGAGAGAGAGAAAGATATCCCACCGAAAGACGTGGGAGAGAATGATGATTCTGTAAATCGCGATGGCGGCACCCGGCGGGCCGGTCACCTGTTTACCAGCCAAACAACCCGCCTTTTCTCTATGCCTGTTGCGCGCCGGCTTCCACCACCGCGCCTGCTAAACGCGTTCCTCTCAAGACGATGGCAGCACACAGGGAAAACCGCGGCGGCGGTCGAATTCGAGGGTGTGGGCTTCGTTGGAGAAGCACCCCCGCCCGAAGGCTGCTCCCCCAGCGCCTGGCTTGAGCACCAGCTTCTCTACGGCGGCGTCCTCTCCCCGCCCCCCCCGGCCACGCTCGACCCCGCGCAGCTCGCGATCCTCGGCGAAAAGGCCGCGTATACTATCAACACATGGAACAGGCGCCCCGTCGCCGACAACATCGTCTTCTAGTGCGTGCTCTCCAGCAATACCCAGTCTCTTTAACGTGCGACGCGCACCGCGCAGCCACAACCCCGCCACACGCCAGTCGCAAACGTGCCTCAAGACACTGCGCGCCGCGCACGGAAACGCCACCGCGCACCCCGCGCCCTTCCGCTTCGTGCTCACCGTCCGCGCGGGGCCCATCTCGCCGGATCTCTTCCGCGAGCTGCTCTATCGTCTCGGGCAGGCGTCCTTCCAGCTCTTCCTCAACCCGCACCGCGGCGCGCCCGTGACCGTCCCCACCGCCGCCGCGCTGCACGCGCTCCTCGCGCGCGAGCCCGAGCGCCGCATGCCGATCCTGCAGCACCTGCGCCGCGGCTGCGAGCCCGCCGTCTACCTGGGGCACAAGGCCGTCACGGACTGCCTGGTGACTTTTGAGGAGCGGCGCCTCCGGCAGCTCGGGCCGGCGGCGGTGAAGCTCATCCAGGACATGCGCAGGGGGCCGACCAAGGTGAAGAAGTGGTCGGTGAAAAAGAGGTGGTTCTGACACGGATCGCACTTATAGCCGCGCGCGAGCTGGCGCAATCCATAATATTATCAAGGAAGAGACCGATGGTCTAGCCGCGCTCACTCTCCTCCATGAGAAGTCGCAATCGAAAGTGCGCAATGCATACATCGACAGCGGAACCCATCGCCTCGCACTCTGCTCTCCTCCCCTCTCCCTCTCCCACAAGCGACAGGGCGCAATGCAATGCATGATATTACAACGACAGCAAAACCTACATTCAAGGAGGAGATCGAGCGAGGGAGTGTGGGGCGTACACGTACAATGCAATATGGATGTCACGGAGTGTGGGGGTGAATAGCGATACACTAGGATAGCATGAAAAAAAAAACAGTAGATCGCCCAAAACAAAGCGAGGGCGTCGGAATGCGGGTTCGTTAAAGAGCGGCGCCTCTCCCGACCCGCGAGAACCGTCCATAAAGATCAGTTTCACTCCCTCTCTCCTCCCGAAAGCGAAAGCGCGCAAAAAAAATGCATAATATTACAAGGACAGCAATCAAGAAACCGAGCGAGTGTGGGCGTACAATGCAATGTCAATGTCAATGTATGGAGGGATGGATGGATCTAAGGGAGCGTGGATCGCGCGCTGGTGCGGCGCCGCGAATAGGTAGTTACTGGTGGTACACTAGGATAGCGGAAGAGCATGTGGCGCCCAAAAGTGAAAGTGAAAGCAAGATAAAGCACGGCGTATATCACCCAAGATAAAGCGAGGGCGTCGAGATCCCGCATAAACGAGGGCCGACGCTCGAACCTACGTGGTGCCGACTACGCAATCTCGCCGGCGATACTGCTCTCGACGACCTCGTCCAGCCGCTTCGGCTTGGGCTTCGGCTTCGTCTTGGCCCGCGGCTGCATCGCGTTCTTTAACTTGGCCGCGGGCTTCACGACGTGCAGCGTCTGCGTCTGCGTCTGCGTCGCGGTAATGGAGGCCGCGTGGAGGGTCTGTGTAGACGTGGAGGTGGAGGTGAAGGACGCGGCGGGCGCGAGCGGTGCGGGCGCCGGCGCGAAGCGCGTGCTGGCAGGCTTCTTGGACGGCGTCTGCAGCAGCGCGGCGGCCTTGGGCGCCGTCGAGCGCGGCTTCTTCGCGGGCTTGACGCGCGTCGACGCGGTCGACGCCGCGCCCACGGAGCGCGCACGCGGCTTGCGCGCAGCGGACTTGGGGCTCGCGGGCAGCGCGGGCATGTCCACGTCGACGTCGTCGCTGCCCCCGGGGCCGGTCCGCGCGCGCTTGTGCGAGCGCGTGCGCACGCTGCTGTGGCTCGCGGCGTCGTCGTCCGAGTCGTCGTCCGCGCCCGAGTCCGCGTCCGAGTCGGCGCCCGCGGTGGCGCGCGCGCGGCGCGTGCGCTTGCGGGTGGCGGCGCCGAGGGGGTCGTGGCAGCGCAGGCGCGCGCACGACGCGAGCTTGTCGTCGTGCGGCGTCGAGTCGGCTCGGAAGCGCGCGCGCTTGGGGTCCGTCTGGGTGTTGTGTTAGCATGCAAAAGGGAAGAGTAGCGAAATGGCTGACGGTGTGCATGCCCTCGTAGCACCAGCCGTCGGGGGGGCCCATGTCGCCGTCGCCGTCGACGGTCTTGCCGCAGCAGCCCCAGAGGGTCTCGTAGCTGGAGCCCGCGCCCTTGCCCACGCGCTCGACCTCGGCGCTGTCGTCGTCGTGGCCGATGAGACAGCTGCGGTCCGTGTTCTCGACGTCAAAGAAGCCCTTGTGGCAGCGCACGCAGTGGAGGGTCGGCGGGGGGGTAAGGTGGGAGAAGAAGGCGGCGAGGTAGGTGAGGGTCTGCGGGGGGGCGGTCGCGAGGTGGGCGAGGGTGTAGGCGTGGAGGGTCTTTGGAGGGATGGAGTTGATAAGGGCGCGAAGGGCGGTGGGGTCTGTTACGTCCTCCGGGGGCGGGGAGGGTGTTATGGGGGGGCCGAGGTCGTCGACGCGGGCGGAGTACGAGTCGACGACGGAGGGAGATGGCGTACGCAGCTGCAGGGCGTCTGCCGGCGGCTGCGCGGGTTTGCGTGAAAAGAGGCCAAAGACCATTGTGGTGAAAGCAGAAGAGTAGACCAGATAGATTCAACGATAGATTCAAGGACAAGACCCAAAGATAACACAAAAATCAGCGACAAGCGTCACTGGAGCAGAGGGAGCTGGGAGAAAACCATACACATCACGCGACGACATCTCCCGTGACCTGCGGTAACAATTCTGCGCTTTGACCACCGCGATTTCCGCCCTCGATTTACAAGTCATTTTCTTTCACAAGTCCACGATTTGGTTAATGCAAGATGGCAAGGGAGAGGTGCGTGCGCAAGACTTTGTGCAAGCTGCCTTCTTGCTTCTGCCAAGTTGGACCAGGCATTGATGCGCCATCATTTGGTTAAGGAACATGCTCCATTAACAGGCTTCGGACGGACAACGCGATTTTATAAAGAGAGTCAAGTGATACGAAAATATACACTCGAGTCTTAATATATCTTTACCCTGATCCATCTCTTCAACTTCGGGTTCGGAAACCTTAGAAGGTGTGCAAGTAGTCACCGACGAAAGAACTACCTAATTTGTGGACGTTGCCAGCAATCTCGCCCGCACCAAAAGAGTTTGCCAGGGTTTTGGCCCAATCCGCAGCTTTTCCTTGGACGGTGCTGACAAGGAAGCGATGCTAAACGACTTGTTAAACTTGGGCATTTACCTCGCTACTGGGAGTCTCACCTGAAAGATTTTGTTGCTCTTATCGTGGAGACAAATCCAGCGTTCTTCACCATCCTTGTTCTTCTGGCCATACTGGAAATGATCGTTGAGTGTGACGATGTAGTGTTCTGGGAAATTTTATTAGGATATCAAAAGCACAGGTGTACGAACGGCATCTTACCATTTTCCTTCTTGCAGCCAGGGAGTTTCCCGATGAAATCCCCGCTGGATTCATCCTTGTAGAAACGATCTTGGATGTAGAGAAGAACGTCGGCATTGCCCTGGCTCTGGTTCTTGGCCGTGACGATGTAGTAAGTGGCAGACTTGCTCCTGAGGGTTTGCTGCCATTGCACTACGACGGTAGCACTGTCATCGCCTGCATAAGCAGGGACAACGATGATGTCTCCGGTCTGGGGGATGGAAGGCATTATAGGAGAGAGAGTTGGCTGGTTGTAGAGCTTGTCAACGCTGAGTGATGTTTCTCTGTGAGAGATGGGGATTCGTTCTAATTATGATAGTCCTTAAGTACTTTCGAGCTGATCAATCTAAGCACTCAGCGGATGGAGTAAAATGTATTGCGAATGCCCTCGTTTCGCATGTCTGTCTTGGCGAGATCCGGCAAAATCAAAAGCGAGGAATGTACCTCACGTCGTGGTTATAGGAACACAAAAGGCCACCAAAAGGCACCAAGAAACTTGTCAAGATCCCAATTGTTGCGTCGAGGCGAACCGGCGTTGCCACAACCCCGGTCATCTCGTGGACATCGCATCCCACAAATGTGTTCCTTTAATTTCCTTCAAGTTATAAGACCAAAACGACAGTCGAGCATCAAGGAACCTGTGGAATTCAGAACGGCCGTGTAAACAACCCTTGAATTATAGTGCTAGGTCAATGTCAAAGTCAATTCCGGCGTTATCAATGCGAAGCGAGCAAATCTTCCCTAAAGCACGTACTTGGGAGAATCAGCGAAATCAATCAATGTCCCAATATGGGTTTCTATTGCGCTGACGTGACGGGGATGACCAATCGTCGTGTTATATTCTTTTCGCGTAGATACACGGTTCAATTACAGCCTGAAAGCTGGCCACCAGCTTAATTACCAATGTGTCCATGCTGGAGCCAGTCTCGAGTGGTGGCCAGCTGAGCATCGAGCTGCTGTACATGCTTCCCTACGCGTCTGCCGTCCACAAACGCGTCGAAATGCCTTCGAAACATACCATTGATGAGCAGAGACTCATCGACGGCTTGCCGATGGGATTAATCACGGCATTTCGAAGCTCGGTACGTGTCGTCTCACGCACAGACACCCGTGAGGCTCCGTGGGCCTTCTTTGACGCGTCAAAAAAACCTTCTAGATCTACAGTCCCAGCTATTCACACTGCCAATCCACATCTGTTATCACCAAAGAATGGATTGACGCGTTCAGCTACGCGATTTCCTTGACCGTGCCAAGAGTTGGGGCCCCATTTCGGCCTCCCACCCAGTCAGTTCACCTCCGACCCGCGTCAAAGTCGAGTATAACGTTCCTGACGTGCCAGCGACCATTTTTCGGCCGCAGCGCGCGCCACTGCTGCCGCAAGCACTCCTGTGGAGCTTCGGGAAAAGCCCAAGGCCGCGAAGGCCAATGACGGGCACACAATATTTGTTTCAGCTAACTCCAGCGGTCGCGTCAAGACCAGGACAATCGGTTAGGGTCCTTTTTATGCGCAAGTTCAAGTGACGCTAAGCCTATTGACAGGTGCCAGCTCGGTCCTCAAGATGCCGTGCCAGTCCAACCTATGGCGTCAACATCTACAGCCCCTGTTGAGTACGCTTCCTCGGCGAATTCGGGCGCGGTGGAAGCTTGCTTACCAGGCTTCCTCAAGAGACAAGAAAAGGGACCAAGAAGATAATAAGACCCGTTTGTGGGGTTAGCAAGGAAGCGTACAGTAGGTACAGGGCGTAAGATGATCGTGGTACAGAAGAGGGAGGCTAGCTGGTCAGTCACATGTAAGTAAACATGTGATGTGAGTACGCGGTCACAGGACGGGTTTACACCCTCACCGTCTTTGAAAAAGTCCATGGTAGTCAGCACGTGAACCTCGACAAGCCAACAAGAGAGAGAGAAACGTAAGGATAAGTAAGAGGTA
>JARGYA010001036.1:0-26114 GCA_029204335.1 Mycena vulgaris | reverse complement strand
GACCATACAATTTATTTAGTTTACACCAGAAATACAGAGAAAGAAAATGCCCTTCTATCCAAGGACTAAGAAAGCGGCGAGAGCGATTTATGGACAATATTCCACAAGGGGAATCGAGGAAGAATATTATTAGACGCTAGAGCACAGCGCATCAGCCGGATGTCCGCGATTGGATTTATCTGTGCTCACCTGTCTGCAGAGTTATAGGCCGACGGGTCAGTGGAGTTCGGAAGCCTGCGGTGGCCGTCTGAGAGGCAAAATGAGTGCGAAGTATCCAATGCAGAAAATGGACGGCATACTGGAGCAGAGGACGAACTCCGCGTCATCGATCTCGGCCGTGAGCTTTCGCTGGCGTTCAGCCTCGATAGTTAGCTATCCAGAAGTTTTAGAAGGATCAGGGCAATAAATAAAATTGGTGTACCTGGACTGCAGTATGAATACTCTTGACATGGGCAATGTGTTCCGCCATGTCTCTGGACAGCAGCCGGTATTGTGTCCAGGTGAACCTCGGAGTAGCCAAGATGTTGTATTTGATAACAGAGGTGGATTGTTTGACCCTGAAATCCTGATGAGCATCGAGTAGGAATTAAGTTAAAAACTTACTCGAGAAATCTCACCCACTCCTCCGCGAGGCTAAGCTGGTCCCTCGGGCACTGCGTCTTTGCCCCCCGGATAAGCTCCTCGGTCGTTGCGAGCATTTTCTCAAGTTGACATAGCTGCGTCGAGGGGTGCTTGAGATACACGGCGTAGAGGATTCCGAGGCAGGTGGCGAGCCCGAGGGCCGTGTAGGGAGCGCGAGGCGGTGTTAGGGATGAGGGATAGGGACCCGAGGAGGATGGACGCTGTGAGCTGGGAGGTGCTGTCTTGCATGGCAGTGAGTGGCGGGGGCTTTCTGGGCATTCGGACTCGGGTTCGCGCCTTATAAATGCTTTGATTGTTACTTGCGCGGCTATACAATCTTAATGTGGGTGACAGAATCTGGGCTGTCGTGGCCAGTGATCTCCCCGTCATCTGAGGACTGGACAGGGTGGCCGCCCCACATTCTCGCTTGACAGGCATGGGACTTTCCCGTTTTAGGCAAAACGCTGCTGAATCATCTATCACTTCAATGGAGGAATTTGCCGCCATCGACCGGTCGTTTGCCTGCGATGAAGCGCCTTCGTCATTGCTTTTTTGGGCGTAGAACTGCATACGGAGGATAGTGATCCCGTGTCATAATCTACTGGCCGTCGGGAATTCACTCAGGTTGCGTGTGCAGCGCTTCCATCAATCCTAATTGTTGTTATTATTCAGCCAATTTTGACGCTCGCACTCCGGCCGAATATGGGCCAGTAGGTAAGTGGCTTCAAGTTTGTAAGTGTTCCGCGAGTTTGGAGGGCGCCTAATCAGTAAGGAGTTTCACCGCATAGTGTGGCGCTGTGCTGGGCCCGGGTGACATGGGTCCAAATTTACCCCGGGGGAAATTCTTACTTTCGGGGGTAGCCAGTGTGCTGTGCACAGGCAGATAAAATTGGGCAGGGAACAAGGAGGGAAGCATTAGTCTTCTGGAGGATGATGAGTCATCGCACAGCTCACGAGAGATTGGTACCCACAGAGGAATATCTGGAGGATCCTAGGAGCAAGACTTGCATCATGTCTCGCACTCGTATCCGATTCCAGCCTGTCGCGTCGCAAATTTCGCTAAAAAAGATCAAAAGTCGCCGGTAACGGGCTTTCCCTTAAATGGAGATAATGAGACACGCATCAAATCCTCACTGTTTTTCTCAATATCCCGCATCCCGCCGGCGTCGGAATTTCGTCCGATGCAGACGCTGTCAGCCCACGGCCGCACAGTGCATCATGATTGCCCTGTTCTTTTTCTGTGTAGACAAGGGTGTTGGAACATATTGCCCCGCCTTTGTCCCCCGTGATGATAGGAAGCAGTTGGAGTCCGGGTCCGGGTTCCAGCGGGATACATGTCCCTGCATGTGAGCGTGAACAGGCAAAATAATTTGGAGAGGGCGGTGGAAGTGTAGGAGGATGCTAAGTAATTGCACCGCTCACGAGAAATTGGTGCTCACAGTCGAATTTATGGAGGAGCGATTCTGCCTCGTCAGGAGAGCACCGCTGAGGGGAAATGTGGCGCCCACAAGCCGGTAACGGGCTTCCCCATCAACGGATATAATAATGCTTGACATCACAGGTGGTGCTATCACTGTTTGCGGTATGTGATCGTCCGTCTCTCGCTCGCATCCCGCCTACCGCCTGGTACAGACGCTGTGAGCCCGCGGCCGCATACTTTGCATTGCCTTGAGGATCGGACTAACTCGACTAGTCGATATCTTCTATCCCCGTAAATCCGGGCAGGCGTGGGAGCAATACAGCATCCATTGACAGCTCAGCTTTGGTAGGTCCACCCGGTGCAACAGTGACGTCCGCCTTGTGGCGCCAGGAGGAAGTCGCGAAGTCGCTGATGCGTCGCGTAACCACGCCATTGAGAAGCTACGAAATTTAGCGAGCGGTAAATCAGACAATGGGATGTCAGTGGGGAGGGCTTTGCGTACCTACGACTTGCCCACCATGGAGCTCTGACTCCTTGGTAGTCTTCGGAGTCAGTCGTGAACTTCTTCAGGCTCAAGGCTTGAGGTTAGTGGTAAGCGCTTCCGCTTACGCCTGAAAGCCCTTGTCTAGATGGCCGAAAAAAATGTCGACGTTGTATGCCACCTGCATTCAGCGTCCCGACGTTTCCCCCGCATCTCAAATTCTGTGGTTGAACTTGAGTTGAGCGACAGGAAGTATTTGGCAGCACAGATGCCATATCTGGGCACATCACACTGCGAAGGGCGGCGCAGACGTGGAAAAAATACAGCTTTCATGCTCAAATCTCGGTGCTATTAACAGCTCTCAGCGCCTGGACTATGTATCCGATCATCAGGGGGTCTCCCGTTCGGAATGGGGCTATTTATCCCTGAAATTGCATGCTAGCCGTCGCTTGGCTTCACTACCAATGTTTTTAATTTAATTTTTGCACCTCACGGCCTTTGATCTCCTCCTCGGGCATCTCGGGCATGCTCACATGGGAGGATGGGACGATTATCTCGACGTTTGAGATATTCTGGACATTTTCAATGGGTGACTTCCCGTAAGATGTAATTATTCCTCAGGAATATCTACGCAATTTTCACCGTGATGCCGAAGAACTTGTCAGGACCCCATCGATAGCATCATCCCAAAGCGGACACATTTTATTACGCATCACTCGAATAGAATAAGGATCTGGAGGGAGGGTAGGTACCCCTCGACCAGATTTTGAGGGCGTTGAATAAACGTTTTGGGACGATATTGATTGATGATCAATTGTTGGACTCTCCGGATCTCTCTCAACACGTCGCATACAGCAAGCATACAGCGTTGTCGACCTTTCGTGACTCGTGGTACTCCCCGGAGAATATGCAGAAGTCATTCCATCACCATTTCGGCGGCGTTCACAGTAAGAAGAGACATTGAACACCGTTCTTTTTGCGATCCGACATTTCCAACATCGTTCAAGCGGCGGCTTTGACGGGAACGTACGTGATGCAGCATGCCTTGTATTGGGGCCATTTGTCTGAAGGAACAGTACAACAGCCATTTTGGTTCCATCAATTCAGTAAATTATATCTCTTGCTTGCGGGAACATGAACAACCTGAATATCTCTCGCATTGATCTCATCACTGGCACCTTCAAACAAGCTCCGAAAATGCGCCAGAATAGATTAACCTTACGGGAAGTCACCCAATGTTCCAAATTTTTAATCGGGAGCTGCCAAACGCTCATTCCTCCTGCGATTCCACAATGACGCTCAGTGTACACCGAGCGTGATGGAGAAGTACCTCTGCAACATTCCTCTCGCTTTTGGACCTGTGTGAAGCTATAATTTCGAATCTCACGTCGGGTCGAGTGCAACTATTGTCATTTCTCAGGAGCAACAAGCAGCCTGCGTCTAATATAATCCTAAATCCGAAGACGGCCATCACTCGGCAAGTGTTACCATCCCTTGGTTTAAAGCGGGGGGCTCCTGCTTTCCATCAGTTTTCTTCTTGAGAAAAAGATACCATCGTAGTGTTCCAAAACCAAAACCATTCCTTAGAATCTCGGCATTTTGGAGGTTGAACAAAGTTGAACGGAAACAAGCACAGATAAATACACAGCCACACAGACAGACCACAACAGACCACGCGTCCCAGCGACGACGATGAGCGACACCCCGCCGCCACCCCAGCCCAAGCCAGGCTCGCTGCGCAAGCGAATCGCTACCTTCGAGAAACGTAATCTTGCAGCGCGGAGCAGTTTTCCGGGCAATCACTGTCCCCTTCCAGTGACTTCAACCCGACTTTTACTATGGCACTCGCCGACCGCCCCTCGTAAACGCATGCGTCAATGTCGCGCAGAACACCTCTCTGCGTCCCTGCCTCCCGCCGACATACCGCGCCTATATGACCCGCGCGAGGATCTTGCGGGACCTGCGGGCAGGTGTGTAACTGTATTCCGCTCACTCGTTTACTCACTGACTCAGAGGCTCACAGTAACGGCACAACAAGTCTCCGCTGCGCTGATCTGTGCGTCCCTCTCCACCCTCACTTTTCCAGGCGTTGACGCGCGCGTGGTGGGAAGGCTCGCGATGCGAGGTGGTGCGGGTGCGCTGAGAGGATGGGCTCGCGACCGATGCGAGGCGATGGAGCATGGCGCGCTCGCTTCAGACCGGGGAGATCTACCGGCAGCGCGGCTGCACTCGCGCATCGGGTGCACAGGGAGCCGCTGCCGTCGGTCTGCCCAGCGAAGTCCCGTGAGTGTGGGACGTAGAACGGGTGAACGAGACAAGGGCCGCCCGATTCGCGCGAGTGCAGCGCGCCGGGCTTGCGGGACCAGGTACGCACGCCGCGCCCGCGCGCGGGGGTTGTGAACAGCGAGCGACGGGACGCGCTCACTCGTCCTGCGAACCCCCACAGGACGAGTTGCGTGCGCTCAACCCGCGAGGTCCGCGGGATGCGCTCCGCTGAGCAGCGAGCGCGCGGGGCAAGTCCCGGCGCTTTATCTCTTCGCAGCCCACGTGCTCACGGTGCGCGCCCCGCGGGGTCGAATACGCTTGCGGCGTCCGTGTACTGAGTCACCGGGGGCTGCGCGTCTCGCCCTCGACTTGAAGTACGCGGGATCAGCGTACCGCGTTCACGTGTGGCGATCCGTGCACTTGGCTTGCGCAGGAAAGGCGCTGGAATTTTCGCCTACTGCCCACATCTCCCAGTACGCCATCATTCTGCATGCATGTTCTATTTTAACACAAATGCCTAATATGATTACTTCACGGTGGCTGGGATCGAGAATATTATCAGACACTACAGCACAGTGCATCAGCCGCATACCCGCGATTAGATGCAGAGTTATAGGGCGACGGGTTAATAGAGCATTGGGGTCCGCGTTGGTTGGATGATAGAGCAAAATTGGTGTGAATGATGGGCACTGCAGAAATTGGACGCATACTGGAACAGAGGATGAACTCCGCGTCATCAATCTCGGCCGTGAGCTTCCGCTGGCGCCCAGCCTCGATAGTTAGCTATCCATGAAGTTTAGAATGATCAGGGCCATAAAATTATGCTCTCCCAATGCTCTCCGGCCCCGCTCAAACCTCACTGGCACAAAATGACATCCAAGCAGGTAGTTGTATCTTGCCAATACAGGGCTCTGAGCTCTCCAAATCTGTTTGTGCCCCACCGTTTGCCGGCCACTCACCTTCATTATGGGCGAGAGATGCGCGGTTTTGATCTCGTGACATGGTTAAGCTGATTTAGTCAATGTACAGCCACCACGGAAGCAACAATCAAAGCACTTATAAGGTGCATGAACCCCGAGTTTTCATGCCCAGAACCCACCCGCCTCTCACTCCGCCATTCAAGACAGCACCTCCCAGCTCACAGCATCCATCCTCCGCGGATCCCTGTCCCTCATCCCCAACACCGCGCTCAGCTACACGGCCCTTGGACTCACCACCTCGCTCGGAATCCTCTACGCCGTGTATCTCAAGCACCCGTCGACGCAGCTGCGCCATCTTGAGAAAATGCTCGCCTCGACCGAGAAGCTCATCCGGGCGGCGAAGGTGCTGTGCCCGAGGGACCAGCTCTTCCTCGCGGGGGAAATTGGAATGGATCCGATTCCTCGAGTAGGTTTTTAACTTCATTCCCACTCGATACTCATCAGTATTTCAGAGTCAATTATTCCGCCTCCGTTATCAAATAAAACATCTTGGATACCCCGAGGTTCACCTGGACACAATACCGGCTGCTCTGCAAATAGAAGACGGATAACATCACTGTTAGGGGTGCGCTCCGACGAGCGCACTCAATAAAAGCTTAGTAATAGTTGTTGTTATTTCTTGTTTATTCTAGTGGCCTCCGGCCACTATATAAGGACTCTCATAGTCACATGGTCGACTAGATCTTACCACTTTACTCTGTTCATAACAACAAACCGATCAATATGAATACCTTTCGTGCTGGTTCTACCGTGTGCACAGTAAGTAAAGAGCTAAGCTCTTTTCACTTTTTTGAACCCCACATGCACATATTCGTGTAAGTGAAACCAAGCCGTCGATAGACGGCTAAAATTTTCAATAACAAACTTTGTTGTTTATCAATCCTATGGGAAAGAAAGCCAATGAGCAAAAAAAGACGCTCAAAGCGCGTCAAGAGGCAAGCCAAGCCGGCGAGCCAAGCAACAATGATAGCAGTCTAGGCACGGGGGCAGACCCGCCGATAACGACTAGATCACCGTTGATAACAGCGGAAAGATCACCGGGAAGCCGGACATCTAACCGCGGTGTGAGAGACTCTCACGGAGTGTCTACACACAGACCGAACGAGCGGTCATCACCGCTACCACCGTTGACCCCGTCTGACAACGGACAAAGTTGAGGGAATGCACGCCCTATGGCGCGCATGAACACAACTACTGTGGTCAGCGAAAGCTTTGAAAGCGACCTCGCAGAACGAGTGCCGCAATCAACGCGAGTCGAATCGACACGCATTCGTGTTGGTGCCGGTAATCCCTCAAACGGAAGAAAAGCTACGATTGAAGAAGTCTCTGACAAAGGATCAGCGCGAATAGCAACACAATCTCAGCGCAGCGTGCAATCTGCGTTGCGAGAGGGTAACCGAGAGAGTGTGGGACGGCAAAACGCGCAGCCCAGCTCGTCCCCCTACCCGGTGAGTAATGTCAGTCAGGTTTATGGAGGACACGATGGGGGAGACTCTGAGACTCCATCGAGTATGACCGACGCGAGACGGGCAGAGCGGAGGCAGGAGAAGCAGCGACGCAATTGCGCGGACTCCATTGAGTCCGCTGAGTTGCGCTTAGCCGCTGCGCAGAGCATGGCGGAGGTACAACCACCGGCGGACGATGAGGAGCGCCCACGCCCAAATCAATGGGATGCCCAGGCGCTACGTACCGCTTATGCAGCGCTTAACCGTGAACGCGAACTTCACGACAATAGCGAGGAATTCAAGCAACACCGTGCCGCTTGGGAACGCATGGAGCGCAATCTTAAAGGGATGCACGTCGAGGAAGACCATGAACTTGCTGTTGACATGGCCGTCCAAGACGCGCTCGAAGCAGCCGACCGAGCATATGCGGAGGAGCTCGACCGTGAAGAGCGGCTGGCCCACCGCAAATCATTATCTAATGATATGGAGTGCGAGGAGGCGGAAGCAAGTGCGTTGGAGCGACTTGCAGCCACAAAACGAGCTGCAATTCAGACACACCGACATTCGCAGTCGCGAGCATCCGCGGAGTCAGGGTACCAAAACAAAGATGACGACCACAGTCGCCATACCAGAGCTACAAGCAATGCGAAGGCCGGTAAACCATTACCAGCGCCAACTAATATCCACAACAGGCAGAAAGACCCGACAACGAGTGCTAGAAGCGCACATGAATGGTATGACCAGATTGTACTACAACAATACCGGTTGGCAGAACTGAAAAACAGGGGCTCGTCGCACATTAAGGACCAAGGAATTGATTGGGATAAGGAGGGACGGCCATTTGAGGTGCGAGCACCCCCAGCCGAGGGAGCTCAATTGGAATGCTAGGAGGGCCCGTTCGCCCTGCTCAATTCACTCCGCACAATGCGCGGGAAAGCACGAACGACGAAAGTCGATCGAACGTGCAGTTCACGCGTAACGAACGCGTCAGTCGCGCAGCCGTTACTCCTATAACCATGAGTCCGAGAGACTTTGGGAGAACATCGGGAACATCGCACCGTAGTGTACCGACTAAAACCCCGTCGCCACGCACACAACCGGTGCCGACACCGATAAAAGAGGATAAATCGAGCGGGTTCTACTCGCGTGGAGGAACGAAGCCCGCATCTACTAGACACAGAGATCGGAGCCGAAACCACCACGATCCCTCGTCCGATCCGTCTAGCTCTGATCAGACGGACAGCTTGAGTGATAGCAGTAGTGAAACGGACTCCCACAGACACCGAGACAGTAGCTCGGCATCGAGTTCGTCACGTAGCCGGGATAGTAGTGAAGAATCAGATCTCACCTATCAGCCGGAAGACGCGTACTTGCGCAGCGAGGATACAGATAGTGCATGGGACGAAAATCCCAGCGAAACTATATCTGAAATCACACGAGCAGTGCGATCCGGCGCATCCGAACAGAACTACACGCGAAGCGGTAGACTGTACACCGGTGGGATGGGACGGGGAGAGCCATCAGACAGTAGCTCGTCCTCGAGTGAGGAGGAGCATCGGTGTCCGTCGACTTCTAGGAAGCCGAAAAAGAAGAAAAAAATCGGAATCCAGGAAGAAGGAGTCACGGATAAAGTCTGAAGCACATGAGGAGAAGGTTAGGCCCTCTCTAGGCAAGGGACCGTCAAAGACACCCAGGAAATATCCTGAGGAGTCAAAACAGATCCCATACTTGTCGCCGTAAGCGCAATTCACGCCGGAAGCACCACTCTCATGGTGCGTCCGCGCAACACATTCATTTGCTGGAGCCCGGAGACCCTGTAATGGCGGGAGTTCCCCTCAAGCAACAGCGTAAATGGCAGCGGTCTCTACACGCGCCGATTATCACGTACTATAAAGAGACGTTGGGGAAATAAAATAAAATGGACTCAGTATTCGACGAACATCGGATGCTGAGGTTTCCTACCCCTGACAAGTATGCTGGGGGGAAGGATATTAAACTGTTTGAATCACACATACATTCTTTGTGCCGATGGCTCCAGGTTATTGGACTTGGGGGCAAAAAATACGACCAGAAACGGTTAATGCTTCACAGTTTTTATTTAACGGGGTCAGCTAAAGAATGGTATGATACACAAGTATTGGGGATGGCTCAATCGCGACGCCACTGGACGCACTTGGAAGCGATCCTGGGGCTATACGACCGGTACATCGATACATTGTGCGTTCAGAACGCAACCGAGCAGTTCTGGGCGACAAAATTTAGCCCGGAAATTGGAGCCACAGGATTCTAAAATGAGTTAATGACGGCGGCGGGACGCATGATTAAGCGCCCCGACTTGTATACTTTCAAAAATCAGTTCATGTCTAGGTTACCCGCGTCAATGGTTAATCACCTGATAGACCGAAACATAACTGCAGAGTATTGCCGAATCAAACAGATTCTGGAAGCTGCAGTGAACTATGAGTGGCAGCAGAGCGTTAGCCGACGGTATGCAGCCACGCGGGCCGCGACACGCGGGGACTACCGTAGTAGCTCAGCGCCGAGTCCGCCAAAAGCAAAGGATGAGACGCAAGGGAGAAATAGTCGCGACGTACCACGCATGGCGGGGGTACGGCGCGAGGACATCCAGAAAAAGGTTTTTAGGATGGTCCGGCACGAGTCGGTAAAGCCAGCAGACGCGCCACGGCAGAATGAAGACCCGGCACCAAGGCCTTATAATTCGCGACCTGCGGGTCATGATGGGGGAGGGAGGTGCACCACGCCAGTTTCTCAAACCAGCGACGGGGGCAAGTGTGAAGTGCTTTATTTGCAACGGAACCCATTACAAAAAGGACTTTCCTCGGAATGGGGGAGCCGCAGTGTTTGCGGCCCGCGATATTGTGGATGACAATGATGTCCCCGACGAAAATAGGGAGGATCCTCCCGTCGGAGGCAGTCAGCCAGGAGCCCCGTCTGAACAACTGCGATTCGCTCAGGAGGGTGGATCGGAATATGATCAAAACGACCCGTACTACAGGGAGCAATATACCTCTGAAGGAGGGTATACAATGGAGGAGATAAGTGATTATTCGCTGCACAATGATGATGAGCAATGCGCACACCTCGAGGAGGACAGCGAGTGGTTACCAGGGCTCGTCCAGGAAGTGGACGACTCAGACTCAGGATCAGAGGCAGATGTATCTGATAATGAGTATTACCGAGTGAGAATCAGCAAACCAGTACCGGATACTACGGGACTGTTTGCGGTTTGTGACGACTGGGACAAGAGTGAGTTCGTCAGCGACAAACAACTGGAACGATTGGCGCGCCGAATGGCGGACCACATAGTACGTCAAGGAAATACCGAGGAGGTGGTCGAATATCTCTTCCGGACTGGAGACGAAGCATCGTTGTCGCGCGAACCCGCCAAGCGGGAGCAGCGGAAACGGGGGGTGTATATGCTACGGTCAAAGAATCCAAGACCGCGGCCTGCACGTACCAAAGCGGAGAATTTCTGCTTAACCTCATATGTGAACATCAACAGGCATGAAGTGTTTACACTTTTTGACTCGGGATGTACCACAGAAGCCTGCAGCCCGGACTTTGCACGGGTTGCAGGCATTAAAGTGTTCCCTATTGAATCGGCAATAACACTTCAATTAGGAACCGCGGGTAGTCGCTCGAAAATTAACCATGGAACACACACAAAAGTCCGGTATGCGTCGCTGGATAGCGAGGAATACCTGGACATTGTAAATCTGGACCGGTTTGACGTGATTATAGGTACGAAGTATATGCGCAAACACGGTATGTCGCTCGACTTTGAGTATGACACCATTCGCATCCGGGGAAAACCCTCGCCCACGCTCACGGAAAAGGAAGAAACGTCCGAGGTCGAGCGTCGGAATGCGGCCAGAAGGGTGATTATCAAAGAGGAATGACTGGCTGAAGATGGACGCCCAGCGCCCGTCAAAGCAAGCCCTAAACCACCTAAACCGGCCTGGAGATCAAAGAAAGGGAGTGTTGAATGCGAAGAAGTGGACGAAGACGAGGAGTTCGTTGCCACACTCGACCGCCATTTGCGGCCAGAATTGCCAATAGTACTGGAGGATTCAGGTGAGATTATAGATCACACCGGGGTCCGCCATGCGGAAATTGTTCAGGAGTTCTCCCGCGAACGATTTCCGTATCGCCATCCCAGAGGAATGAGCGAAACCCGAGCAACGAGAGGTGCTGACAGCGCTCTTTGTCCGGAGTTAAAACCCAGAGTGATGAGATTCACACTCCCTGAGGCGGCTAAGGATCACCTTACGGAGGTATTCCAGGCGGCCACGGAAAAACACATTGAAGAAATTAATGCGGGTACAGGAGAGATCCCCGACGCGGACATACCCCGACTCAGAGACCGATGGCTAGACATCAGCAAGGACATAATGTCTGGGGTGCCGCCTATGATGCCCCCATTAAGGGCGGTCAATCATCACATTCCGCTGATCGACGAGACTAAGATGTATAATTACCACCTCCCTCGATGCCCCGACGCGATGAAGGAGCAATTGCTCGAAAAAATTAACAAGTATGTTAAAGCAGGATGGTGGACCTCGGTGCAGACAAACCAGGCGGCCCCCATGCTGTGTATTCCAAAGAAAACCGGTCTCCTTCGCACTGCTATTGATTGCAGGAAGCGGAATGAGAATACGCACAAGGATGTGACGCCTTTCCCTGACCAGGAGCAGATCCGGTTGGACTGCGCAAGGGCGAAATATTGGCCCAAAATTGATATGTCGGATGCGTATGAACAAATCCGCGTGGTGGCGGAAGACGTGTGGAAGACCTCGTTCTCCACAGTATATGGCACATACGTGAGCCATACCATGCAAATCGGCGACTACAATGCGCCGGCGACATTTCAAAGAATTATGACTATGGTGTTTCAAAAATTCTTGGGACGATTCGTTCATGTTTATCTGGACGACATATTCATATACTCAAATTCAATTAACGACCACGAGAAACATCTCGGTCTCGTTTTTGACACGCTGAGAGATAACAAGTTCTACCTTAAAAAGGAGAAATGTGATCTGTACTCCAAACGAATGGATTGTCTCGGTCATATGATTGACGACCGAGGCCTCCACGCCGATGCCAATAAAATGCAACGGATTCGTGAGTGGCACGAACCGCGGTCATACCATGACATTCAGCGGTTTCTAGGACTCGTGCAATATTTAGCACAGTTCTTACCCGATATCACGGCGTTTACGGGACCATTGGCAGCCATGACACGAAACGGTAACGTTGTCCCACCTTAATTATGTTTGCTATAAACCTTCAAGTTATGGAATTTTTGCATGACACGGAGAATAACGGAGATCAGCCCGATTTGACCCTATCAGACAAACATGACCAAATACTGCGGACTGTGGGCACAGTCGCTGCGGACTGCGGCACAGTCGCTGCGGACTACGGGTGGCTGTGCAGTCCGAGAGGTATATAAGAGCGGCAGGAACTCGGGCTGAAAAGTAGTTAACACCCCATATTTGTACCCGTTGACTACAGGATAAATTTACTACGCTTACTCATACTGCTGCTTGACTTGTCACGTGTAGTCAAGCATTTGTATAAGCCATACAGATTATCCGCAGCAAGAAGAACTGCGCCCGCAATACGCTGTCGACTGAGCTCGGCCCTGTATTGATTTGAATTACCGAATTACCGCAGCAAGAAAAGAACTGTGCCCGCAATACACTGTCGACCGAGCTCGGCCCCGTGTTGAATTGAAGTACCGATTACCGCAGCAGGAAAGAACTGCGCCCGCAATACGCTGTCGACCAAACTCGGCCCCGTGTTGATTTGAACTACCGATCACCGCAGAAAGAAGATCTGCGCCCGCAACACGCTGTCAGTTGACCTTGGCCCCGTGTTGATTTGAAATTACCGTACCGCACCGAACAGCCGACTCACCGCCGAATTCTTAGAAAGGCAATTTCTTACCTGAGGAATCGAACATTGTAGAACCTTCGAATAACGTCATTTCCAAGGCCTACAAGGGAAACATATTTTCCGCTCGACAACGTATTCGCATGGCGGCCTATCCACCAGTCGTGCTTTGACAACATTAAAATCATTTGCTGCAAAACGGTGATTCTCCGCCCAATTGACCCTGCATCGACTGAACCTATCTGGGTTATCTGCGATGCCTCAGTGTCGGGACTTGGAGCAATGTACAGACAGGGACCGACCTGGCAAACCTGCCGACCCGCGGGATTTATGTCTAAGAAATTTACTTCGGCTCAGCATAATTACCGAGTGTTTGAGCTCGAAACGCTCGCAATACTAGAGGCTCTTCTGAAATGGGAAGATAAACTTATGGGATACCGAGTGCATGTAGTCACGGACCACAAAGCGCTTGAGTTCTTCAAAACACAACGACGGATGAACAGCCGACAAACCCGTTGGATGGAATATCTGTCTCGGTTTGACTTTGATATCCGGTATATTAAAGGGGAATTGAATAAAGGCGCAGACTGTTTGTCGCGCTATTATGAAAACGATGACTGGGATGAAGTCCATGCCGCGCAGGACTACGTGAACGCAGATGTATGTTTGGATCCAGAGCTGGATGATATTCCCTGGGATCGCAAGCAGGAAATTGAACTGATCCTGCGAATCGCAGCGCAGGAAGGACCGCCCCGCCGAAGCGCAAGGCTACAAACAACTGTGGAATCGCGTGACATTGAAGTTGCCGCGCTGGATAACGCAGCCGACCCTGACGTCAGTCTTGAGCGGGAGAGGCCCTCACCGACTGACGATCCCACCATTTTCCAGTCGTGATCGCGTACGGAAGTGGTGGATAAGGTACTTAAACTTGAAGATGATATGTTGACGGCAATAAAACAAGGGTATGCAGAGGACAAATTCTTTAGCAAAATCCTTGCCGACCCCAAGGCCTTCGCGATGTTCACACACCGAGACGGGTTGGTTTATTCGCGAAATCGCGGCTGCAAAGAAGTGCTCTGTATTCCAGATGCGAAACTGGGGGAGCAATCAATACGCGGCGCGATTATCGAGCAAGTGCACGCAAGTTTGGGTCATTTCGGAGCACAACGTACTGGAGACTATCTGTGTAGATGGTACTGGTGGCCCCGGGTGTCTGTGGAGACCCATGAGTTCTGCGAGAGCTGTGCCACTTGCCAGACCTGTAAGCCCACCACGTTGAAGCCCGCGGGAAAGCTGCATTCGCTACTCATTCCTACGCGACCTTGGGAGTCCATAGCCATGGACTTCGTTGGACCGTTCCCAAAATCAGCGGGATGTGATTATCTATGGGTGATCATATGCCGATTCACTACCAACGTTCACTTAATTCCAGTGAATACGACGACGCGAGCCACCGAGTTGTCGCATATATTCGTGCGCGAGATTGTGTGATTGCACGGGCTGCCCACATCTATTATATCGGACCGCGACTCCAAATTCACGTCGGCCTGGTGGCGCGAGGTGCATAGATTATTGGGCGCCAAGCTGCTGATGTCTACCGCATTTCACCCGCAGACTGATGGAGCCACGGAACGAGTGAACCGGTCCATAGGGCAGATGCTACGGTCCATGGTTCGACCTGATCAAAAAGATTGGGTGGAAAAATTGCCACTGGTGGAATTTGTGATTAACGCAAGCATTAGCGCATCCACAGGATTCGCGCCATTTGAGCTGATTGGGGGATACATGCCCTCGATGCTAAAAGAATTTACAACGAAGAATAAAGCGCCGCGCGGGGTTAAAGCGTTCGCGGAGCAAGCACTATTAAATCTGGCCAAAGCACACGACTCGATTATCGAGGCCCGAGTGTTCTCGACTATTCAAGCCAATAAACACCGCCGCGAGGACCCAGTGATTCTCGAAGGCGCGCTGGTGTATTTATCAACAAAAAACTTATCACTACCGAAAGGACGGGCGGTGAAGCTTTTACCCAAATTTGTGGGACCATATCGGGTGCAGAAAGCATTCCCTCATTGTTCTGACTATGAACTACAGCTGCCAGAAGTACTCGCAGCCCGACGTGTGCATAACAGGTTTCACGTTAGTTTACTACGGCCATTTATCGCCAGCAGTGACAACATGTTCCCTAACCGTTATCAACCGGGGCCGTATGATTTCAGAGCCCCAGCAGATGACGAATGGCTGGTAGACTCTATTATAGGGCACCGCTGGGAGGGTAACGCCGTTGAGTTTCATGTAAAATGGAACCTGGGCGATACAACTTGGGAAAAATTTAGTGCGGTCAAACTGCTAAGCTCGCTAGACGAGTATTACGCGCTTCACGGCGTGAAAAAATGGCAACAACTGTCGAAGAAGGGTAGCGGCGCGGGCACATAGTCAGATGTGTGCCGTCACGTGGTCGAGAAGCGGCGATCAATAGCTCTCCGCGGGCACAAACGGCCCATGCGGCGGGGTATCAATCAGCGTAAACTGCTGACTAAGGTTAAATTTTTTTGCTCTTAACCACTGCGACACCCTTGGGTGCCGCTCTGGTTTGCCCTCAACTCATGTCTCCCTCCGACGCCGGAACGACGCAGCAACAGAAAAACGATGAAGATCTGCTGGCCCTGCCGGAAGATTTGGTTCTAGATGATTTGGATCTCGGTGAGTCGGCCAACGGCAAGGATGGAGCCGCTATGGATGTCGATTCAGACGCCCACGAGGAGGTCTTGGACTGGGAGGACAACGACCCCAGTGACGAGACCGGCGATCCTAAGCAGCGGGAACGCCTAGCGTCCCCGCGTGGACCGTCGCGTGAAACATCACCAGCGTCAAGCGCCTCCGGCGGCACTGAACCAATGCAACGCTGCGCGCAGCCGTCGCGTGGGGGAGGAAGTGCAAGTAAAGTGCCGTCGAATGCGCGAATGATGGGGAAGTGGTTACGTCCCACGCAGCTACAGGGTGCCGACAAGATCGAGGAAGCCAATTTGCGGACCCAACTGAAGGGCGCGAAATGGTTCCTGAACGAGAACGTAGGCGCGCCGGAATGCAGCGGGGACGAGGACGCAGAAGACGACGATGAGGCGCCGTACTGCGATCCTTGCGGGGCATATTTCAAGCACGTCGCAAAAGACTTCGTAAACGGCGATGGAAGCCTAGCGGCTGTCCTACGCCTCCGAACTCTGTACGACGGAGCTGAGGTGCGACTCGCTCTTGACGCCATCCGCGCCGAGAATGAGGAGCTCAAGATAAACCTGGCTGTGTCAGTACGCAGCGAGGCCAAAGCAAATGAGGAGCTAGCCGCGTTACGCAAGAAGGACGTTGAATCCAATGTTCTAGTGGAACGTAATACCTGGCTGGAAAACCAAGTACGCAACGAGTCGGAGCGAGCCCGGAAAAGACACAGAGGCTCGACCGCACCCACCGAATCGTCGTTCGCAAGCGACGATGGCCAGGTGGATCACTCGCAACGGGACGAGGAGATGGGCGATGCGACGACGCAGCCGCCAACGCAGCCTGCCTATAATAGCCCGACAGTGATGGCTCCGCCACCACTCGAGCAAAAGCCTATATCAGTTCGCGAACGCGAACGGATCGAGGACGCACAGGCACGCATGCGCCTGCCGAAATTACAGTTTCCTGGACAGCCGCCGCTGCCCTATATCAAACGCCAAGGAATACTGGTGTCTGTAGACGCGTTTGTAATGGAGAGGCCTCCGGATAGCTGGATCGAACACGTCGTGGACAAACGAGGCTTCCCAATGGACGCGTCCACCTGGCACACAACATTTGCGCTACAAACGAAGGAACAACGTTGGGTGTACGCATTTCGGCACCTATACCTGTGGGTCTACAGTTGAGCGGTGACGCCAGAGCAGCGCACTATCGTGCAGCAGACAGCAGTTGACCATTATTTCATGCCTGAATGGGTGGCTAACTTGCTATCGGCGTTGGCCAAACAGCCAAAAAAGAACGACGCCGCGATTGTCCGCTACAGGGACATCACGCGCAATGAAATCGGGTACAACCCTATGCTGCTAGCGACACTCATGCAGTATCGCGAGCATACTACGCGGGGATGCCCGTTCGTTGACTGCTGGACGCTGGATATGCACCTTGTACGTGGTCTGAACCTTTATGATTTAATCGCTACCCCTCGGGAGCGAGTTCCCAATGCCATACGGCCCCGCCGCGTGAGTGTTGAACTAGCACTAATGGAGGTGCTCATCAGCCCGGGCGAATACAAGCGAATCGTGGAGAACAATAACCTCACGATCGCCGCCAAACTGCAGATCGGCGTGTGGAGGCCCGCAGACGACACCGAAATTAACGTTGAAACCATGTCCGCAGCACTCGCGGAGATGGGTGTCAGTATAGAAATGGTTGACGACGCCTTCATGTACGCCCGGACCTGGCTGCGCGAGTTCGTTCAGCTGGGTAAGGACACGCAGGGATGGACGTTGGACCGTGCGAACAACTTCCTCAACGCCGCGTTCGCTGGCGGCGTTCCTCCAGGAATGCATTCCCCCGAACATGACTTCTTCCTATGCCACCCGGCTCTGCCGTGGCAACAGCGGCCCGATAACACTATCCAATACGCAATCTCGGATTGGCGTCACCCCGAGATGAGGGACCTCCGTCGTGAGGCCGGATCGGCAATTCAAGAAATGCTCGACTCCGGACGCAATCTGCGTGACGCACCACGTAACCTCAACCGAGTGGTGGAAAACAGCAACCCATTCACGAAAGCACAGCGGTCGCAGCCTCATCCCGCCGCACCTGTGTTGCCGCCGGCCCCCACCATTACCGCTGATTTTATATCCGGACCAACCACCGCGGTCGAGCCCGACCCAGCTGCTACCATGTCGAACCCGACCGCTAAACCCAAACGTAAACCCAAAAATAGGCGAGGTCTACCACCCGCCGGCGCCCTTCACGGTCCCCAACGCCCATACTCGTCGTTTGCGCAGTCCCAACATCCATTCACGTTTAATTCACCCATGAACGGTCACGGCACGACGCCTCAGTTCACTCAGCAGGCGGGGTACATGTCCGAGCCCGACATTCAGCACTACATGTCCACCGCGCCGTTTATGGGCGTATCCGCTGCTTCGGCCGGACCATCTCACACGACATCGCAATATCCTCCCCCCACATACTCCGCAGTTCCTCAGACGACGGCCCATTATGCCGCCGACCTGGAATCTAATGGAGGATATGATATGGATTATTACCCGGGCGAAACTAACTCCTATGGTGGCATGCATATCTGACTCCGATTCGGCGGCCCACTTATCTATACCATTTACCTATACAATACTTACGATACGTATCCGTTGGTGTATGACGAACACCCCGTCTTCTTGGAATTAATGTCATTGGCATTTCATGCTTTTCACCTGAAGACTGCATTCAGTCTTGAGCGGGAGAGTGTTAGGGGTGCGCTCCGACGAGCGCACTCAATAACAGCTTAGTAATAGTTGTTGTTATTCCTTGTTTATTCTAGTGGCCTCCGGCCACTATATAAGGACTCTCATAATCACATGGTCGACTAGATCTTACCACTTTACTCTGTTCATAACAACAAACCGATCAATATGAATACCTTTCGTGCTGGTTCTACCGTGTGCACAGTAAGTAAAGAGCTAAGCTCTTTTCAATCACCCATGTCAAGAGTATTCATACTGCCGTCCAGGTACGACACCTTCATTCATTTCCCCGATGATTCTAAAGTTTCTGTAGCCAACCATGGAGGCTGAGTATCAGCGGAAGCTTACGGCCGAGATCGATGCCGCAGAGTTCATCCTCTGTTCCAGTATGTATCCACTTTCTGCACTCCCTATCCTTCACACTAATTTCGCTCTGTCAGGCAGCCAACGCGGACTGTGAGCTCAAGCCAAAGAGCTTGCGAGTCAGCTTGAGTGGGAGACAAGGGAGGCTAGATCACCGAGCTATATCTTATTCGGATCGGTAGATCAATAGATCATCATTGCCTCTTCCTTGTCGCGCTCCTGGCCTTCTGCTCCTCTCCTCGCTTTAGCACCCCATCACACCCAAATTTTGTGTCCCACCCACCCATCTCCTTTTTATTTTTATTTTATTTTTCTTTGGCCTCACGGTTTGGGGGTTCTTCGGTCGCCTCGTACGGGGCCGAGTCCTCCATCGCGTACGGGGTTGGGACGTCAAAGCGGCCCAACCCCTCCCGCAAAGCCTCAGACCTCCTCCTCCTCCTCCCTCCCTCACCTTGCGGTCGAAGACTTGTGCACATAAATATCACATTTCCACATTGTTTCATCATTTCACATCAGAGTGTTGTAATCGACGTCTCCCTTATCCCAAAGCCCTATTAACCCGTCGCCCTATAATTCTGCGAACAGGTGAGCACAGATCAATCCAATCGCGGGCATCCGGCTGATGTGCTGTGCTCTAGCGTCTGCTAATATTCTTCCCCGATTCCCCTTGTGAAATATTCTTTATAAATCGCTTTCGTCGCTTTCCTAGTCGTTGCATAGAAGTGCATTTTCTTTCTCTGTATTTCTGATGCTAAAATAAATAAATTTTATGGTCGTGTCATTGGATCTGATGGGAGTGATACCACTGCGTCGGCATTTTCGTTGTCTGTCAATGGACCCATAGTACCGGACCCGCAAGTACAAGGGCAAGACGCCGCCACAGACGTGAATATGCGGAGCGCGTATGCGGCTAGCGTGGCCGGTTGGCTCGTGGAGGAGGCAGTCAAAACTATTGTACCGAACTAGGCAGATGGGCACATACAAGACGGAAGGTTAGCCCATTGCTAATTGCCGGAATCTTTCAAATCTAACACGGAAAGGAGTTGCGCAAAGAGGCGACCCGGACAGGTGGTTGCCAGATTAATATTAACAGTCTCCCCCCAAAAAATAATAATAATAAAGAAGACGAACAGATTCACGTCCCAAGATGACGAGTATGAAGTCGAACACAACGTCACGTGATCATGCTCAACTTCGAACCCAGGTTGCCGCTTTTTTAATGAATGTGTATATACTTGTTTTTCCCCCGCGGAACTCTCCATGGAATGTAGATGGCTATGTCATTACTGTAGATACTTGTACTGTAGCAACCGGCCGACCCGCCGTGACACCGACAACAGGTTTGGACAGCACAACCGACCCAACTTTTACTGCGACCGTTGAAAATTCGGCAACCGGCAACGTTCAACTCAGCCTTAATTCGCCCTGTAAATGCTAGTTGAATCTCTTCTCCTGTCCAGAAATAATAGAGGAAGGGGTGCGGAGATTCTTTCGCGATTTTTCGAGAGGATTTCGGCCCAAAATATATTTATTTTTCCATGTCACGGTATTGAGCCAAGCAACCGACCTCATCGTGACCGTGATCCGCCGCGATTTGAGCAACGCAACCGACCCCGCCGCGACCGTGACGGTTGCTAGAGTACAAGTATCTACAGTAGTTCCCCAAAGTTATTGATTCCACAACCGTCGACATAGAACGAAAATGCCGATGCAGGGGCATCATATCCAATGGCACGATCATGAAGTTTGTTAATTTTATACCAGAACAGTACAGGGAAAAATTACACTTTATGCAACGACTAGGAAAGGGATGAGAGCGATTCATGAAGAATATTTCACAAGAGGAATCGAGGAAGAATAGTATCAGACGCTAGAGCATAGCGCATCAGCCGGGTGCCCGCGATTAGATTTATCTGCGCTCACTTGTATGCAGAATTATAGGGCAACGGGCTAATAGGGCTTTGGGGTCCGCGTTGACTGCCTAACAGAGCGAAGTTAGTGTGAAGGATAGGGAGTGCAGAAAGTGGATGCATACTGGAATAGAGGATGAGCTCTGCGTCGTCAATTTCGGCCGTAAGCTTCCGCTGACGCTCAGCCTCGATGGTTAGCTACAGAAACCTTAGAATCATGAGGGAAATAGAAAAAGGAGTCGTACCTGGACTGCAGTATGAATACTCTGGACATGGGTGATGTGGTCCGTCATGTCTCTGGAGAGCAGCCGATATTTCGTCCAGGTGAGCCTCGGGGTTTCCAAGATGTCGTATTTGAGAACGGAGGCGGAATGTTTGACTCTGAGATACTGATGAGCGTCGAGCAGGAATGAAGATGAAAACCTACTCGAGAAATCGCACCCACTCCTCTGCGAGGCTAAGCTGGTTCCTCGAGCACTGCGCCTTCGCGCTCCCTATGAGCCCCTCGGTCGTTGCGAGCATTTTCTCAAGCTGGCGCAGCTGCGTCGATGGGTGCTTGAGATACACGGCGTAGAAGCTGCCGAGGCAGGTTGCAAGCCCGAGGGCCGTGTAGCGGAGCGCAGTGTTGGGGATGAGGGATAGGGACCCGAGGAGGATGGATACTGTTAGCTGAGAGGTGCTGTCTTGCATGGCGGAGAAGAGGCGGGGGGGCTCTGGGGGCTCGGACTTGGGGTTCAGGCGCCTTTGATTGTTATTTCCGGCAGTGGCAGCGAAGACCCAGGTTATCTGGTGTAGAAAGAGGTCTCCGGAGCGAGGGACAGCCTGGGGGTCCTGGGAATGGTCGAGGTCGAAGCGGGGGTGGTCAAAGCGAGAGATCTGGGGGTGGGCAGAGAGAATGACCTGGCTGGGTGCGGGAGAAGTGGTAAGAGGTTTTGAGAGTTCACGGTCCTGAGGGGCGCGTTGAAAATAATGCGGGATTTGATAGGATGAATCAGTCCATGTAATCTCAGATCTCGCGAATTGGACGGCATCAATTTGATCTCTTTCCTTCTCGGTCTTCTCCCCAGAGCATCCGCTCTATCACCCACGGCAACGAAAAAAGAACGCCGAAGACCAGGCCCAATACGATGTGGATCACTGTCGTTCCTATGCTTCCTTTGCGCAAAGCCCCCCCCCCCCCTTGTTCAAGTCAGCAAGAATGACAGCGAAAACAAACGGTGTACACGTCATTGTGCAGCACGTACCCCGTCGAATTCATCACTACAACGGGTCAAACGCGCGGTTTCATCGAGGTCGAGATGGCGGGGTAGACTCATCAACGGTGCCAGTCACGGCTGGGTCAATCGAGATCGGGTTGCCATGAGCGTCCAGGGGAAACCCCCAATCCAAAAACTCCGGCTGGTTCTCGATATACCGTCTTTGTCGCGCGCCACTATAATGGGTCCACGTTAGCATAGTACAGTCAACTCTCCCTTATCCCGCGCCTCGTCTGACTCTGGCACCGTGGAGGACGACGACCCCGTTTCCATAGAGCGTGTTAACACTAGTCGCTGTGGGGCCGCGACTCGTCAGGATCAGTGCAGAGCGTGGGAGGGGCGGGATCATGGAACTGTCAGCATCGCGAAGTCCGACCTATAACTAGTATTGGGCCACTATTGGGCCCCTCGGATCTCGTCTGGAAAAACGAGCCGGAATAGCGTTCCATCTGTCTCCATCTCCGCGCACATAACAGCACATAACCGGTGTGGCGCATTGACAGGCGTGGAAAAGATACAGCTTCATGCTCAAAGGAGTGCGTATAAGTGCGTATAGTGGATGAATAGATCTCCGATCATGTCGGAAAGACTAAAGCCATCTGCTGTGCGCGGCCCGATGCAAGCCACAGTAAAGGCCTTGGTGACAAGAGACGGTGGAAGTGGAAGTCTCCTTAGTGGAAGTCTCCTTAGTGGAAGTCACACACCAGTGGAAGTGACTTCTGCTTCCACTGGGGCTCCCGAAATGGAAGTGGAAGTCACTGGAAGTCACTTCCACTTCCACTAGTTTGGTCGCCCCCCAGGCCTCAGATCCCGGTCAGAATGGGACTCTCCCGGCCTCAGGGGCTCAAGCCGTTACCTGGAAAGGAAATTTCATCATCTCACTGTGAGTCCTCACGGCTCGGGATTCCTTGTTCGTCAGGTTTCAACTTCAACGGAAACAAGCACGCACAAATTTGAGACACAGCCATAATGGTCACCACCGCGTGACACGCGTCCACGAAAATTCATGACTGACATCCCGCCACTGCCCAAGCCCGCCCCATCCCTTCCGCCCGAATTTTACTGTCAGTGTCTTGCGCGCCAACGCCGCAGCTGCATCCCTCCCTTCCGACAACACCCGGGAACAATGTCCCCGCATGCCGGGCGAGTCTCATATACGAAAGCGTGAGCATCCTACGGCAGCCGTAGGCAGGTGCGTGACTGTATCATACTCACTCGCATTCAGGCTTACAGCAACGCTGCCCCGTGCGCGGCGCTGGGTTGACACCCAGGAGGCGGCGTCCCCGGTGCTCCCTCTATACCTTCACTTCCATCTCTAAGCGTCGCCCATGAGGCACCGCGCACATGCGCCTGGGATTTGGACGCGGGGGGAGGGGAGGGCTCGCGATGCGAGGTGCGCGGGCGCGGGCGCGCGGGCGCACGGGTGCGCTGAGACGGTGGGCTCGCGTCCGATGGGAGGCGACGGAGCATTGCGCGTTCGCTCCAGACCAGCGAGAGCTGCCAGCCGCGCCTGCACTTACGCGTATAGGTGAGGAGGGAGCCGCTGCGCTCGGTCTGCCCAGTCAAATCCCACGAGTGTGGCGCGTAAATGGGCGGAGCAACAAGGACCCCGCGATTCGCGCGAGTCCAGCGTGCCGCGCTTACAGAACCAGGCCCGCCGTTCTGCGCGCCCCCCACAGGGCGAATGCGCGCGCTCTACTCTCAAACCGAGAGGCCCGCGAAGCGCTCCTAGAGTGGCGTATGCGTCCGTCCGCCCGAGAGAGGCGGGTGCGGGCCAGGTCGCGGGATGTGGAGAGCGCACGGGTTAAGTCCCGGCCTTTTGTCTCTTCGCGAATCGCGGCCGACGCGCTCACGGCGTGCGTCCCGCGCTTCCTGCTCCGCGGGTCGAATACGTGTGCGGCGTCCGTGTACCGAGTCGCCGGAGGCTGCGCGGCTTGAGGTACGCAGGATTAGCGTACCGCGTTCATGTGGGCGTCGTCAGCGCGGCTTCCTGCCCTTTACATCTCAATAAATAAACTCCCCAATGACCGTCATCTATGAGCAGGAAATTTGACTTGTTTTGCCATCAATGCACTTGGCTTGCGCAGGAAAGGTGCTAGAATTATTCGCCTACCACCCACTTCGCCGTACGTCATCATTCTGCGTGTAAAATGCCTAATATTTGTACTTCGCGGCGGTTGGGTCAATTTTGACCGTACGGTACGCCAGGTCTTCGTTGCAGGCTCGATTTGTTCCACTCCACCGCGTGGTGCAGCACAATAATATCCATTTTCAATTGTCCCCGAGCTAATGAATAGGCGGGCACATTGAAATTGAAAAAGCTTCGCGGGATCGGTTTTGATTCCGTGTGGACCAACAAAGACCAACAATAAGGTCTCCATTTCAATTTGCGGATCGAAGCGCGCAGATACGCTTAAGGCAAGTCTATACACCCAATTATAGCGCACGATAGATCAACATCCTAAATTTTCCGCGAGGCTCGGATCCTCAGCGAATCATGTGCATAAACTCATCCATCGACGCGACCCGGAACGGGCCATCGATCCATCGTGCCCGGCCCTGATTTTTAATTGCAGAGTCATTTATAGTCACCCTATCGCTCGTCGTGCAAGCTGTATGCTCTCAGATTCTTTTGCCCGTGCGGTGTCCAAGCTAGCGATACGAGCCATCGGCTGTTATATTCTTGGCAGCCCTGAGTGTGATCGCCGAAAGCACGTGTGCCTGGGCGCCAAAACGCCGCCGGGGTTAACTATTGGGTGGCAGCAGGTGGCAGCTGGGGCAGCCAAGTAGCCTTGGTGATGTCCGGTCGTCGTTGGAAGATCTTCGTGATGTGCTGGGTCATAGATTGAGATTATCTGATCGGGTTGGGCTGTGATTGGCCGCGGAGCATGCATCGCAGGAAGTAATTAAGGCAATCTCGTCGAACCAGGCCTTGGTAGGTAGGCAGGTAGGTAGGTAGCATTACACGGCACGGTCCCGCTTAGGAACGCCGGTTTCGAGAAGTATCCCGGAGTACTACAGGCAAGTTATGTACTCCATCGTCCCCGACCTCTAAATACCTCCCGAGCCGAGCTCACGCACCCAGTCTCCTGTCACGCGGTAGAACCCGGTCGATATCTAGAAGCAAACATGTTAACTTAACATTGTCACCTCCGTTCAGACAGCAAGCCGATACACAGGGGTAGCATATAAAACCTCAAGAATTTCATACGCGAATTTAGCCACGAGAGCGACTGTTGATCTTTCATAAACCATGGATTTAAAGAACTCAATTAAATTTTGTTCATCCATGAGTGGGCGCAGGATTGGTGCAGTTTTGAACAGTTGTTCCAGAAACAAGTCTTGACAGCTCCCGGATATATGTCCGGTGTCAATAAAGTTTTGAGGCAGCTCGCCCTGGCAAACCTGGGAACGGGCCTGAGTCCGCGCGTTAATTAGGTAAGTACACACCGCCTTTTCCGGGCTATTAGCGCAGCGAAGTATAATAGATAGAAGAACCTTTGAAAATTGAATCCGGGCATATGATTCAAAGTCGACATCTCTTGAACATCACGGAGGGGAAACTTTGCCTTTTCATTCACCCACACTGTCGAGGGGCGGCTGTGTTGAGCAAAGTTAACGGAAGTAAACAGTGCAGGGAAGAGAAGCGCTCTTGACAGATTCCTAACACGAGCCAACGGAGTGACAATAGTGGGAAATGTGGCAAATAGCGCACTTGGCAGCATAATTAGAATAGAAATGACTTGGACACATGGCCGAGGTCGTGTAGTGAGCGAGGCGCGAGGTGGAGTTTCAGCGTTGGAAAGCGAGAGGAAGGATTCACGCAGATTCACGCATCAGCTCCAGCAAAGTTAGACAGGCGTGGATCCTCACAGATCAACACAACCGCTTGCGGGTTGCGGAGCTTACTTCTCGGCACCGCATGTGAAAGAAGCGCCTGCCTCGGAGGCATCCGGGGACGCGCCGCGCATCAACCTCGGGGTCGG
>JARGYA010001035.1:0-26249 GCA_029204335.1 Mycena vulgaris | reverse complement strand
CGGAGTCTACGCGTCCAAATAAATAACATACTTCTCAGGATAATCAGCCGAGTACGTGAATATTCGAGGGTAGACACGACGATAGATCCCATCGACACACTTGATGACGATCCCATGGGCGTACGCCTCCTTGAACTCAGGATCAAGCATTAGTCTCCACACCTGTTGCATCAATTCTCGACGACAGTGGGTGATTAAAGGTTTCCGGTGTGATTTTTTGGTAAAGTTGGAGATAAAATCCATGACACTGTCCGGAAGCTTGAAGGCGGATGAACGGGAGAATTACGGAGAGTATGGACTCACTCACAGATGGAATGTACGCCATGTGATGACAGGCCCCTGAATTGGGCCGCGCCCGAACATACTTGGACAAGTTGGCAAAATACATGTAGATTGGCCAAGCCTTCGCCGTGCCGAAGTCCGCCAAATGCGTGGAATCCGACCAGAACATCAGGCCTGCAATAACTCGCTCCATCTTGCACCCAGGCTCAGCAGGCTGTTTCTGCAGCAGATCGTGGGCCTTCAGCCAGGCGTCCGAGGTGTAGACCTCGTCGTAAAGTCGAGTAACAACACCAGATGCTGATTTGAGAAGTCTTTTGAATGGAGTGAGGTGTGAAAGTCGCGAGCTGAGGCGTGCGCGAATGCGGTCTTTATGACTTCGACGATAGATCGGTGATGGAGGCCGGGAACGGAGAAGGTGTGTGGGGGCGCATTCTTGACACCCGACGGAATATCGATCTCTACATCAACCTCCTTCCACCCATCTCGATTCCATGGTGCGTCAGCAGAGGATGCCTTGTCGAAAAGCTGGTTCTCGCGGTGAGCATTGAATCCGCGAAGGTCTTCCCGCGAGAAATCCGGGGCGTGGATAACCTCCTCGACAAGACGCGTAGTTTCGGCCTCCGATTTCTGATTGCTGCCGGTATTGAGCCATGACATTATATTGTATTTCGTCATATTGGAAAACGGCCACGGAGGTGGAGGCTGAGTCGAATCAGATTTATCATGTTCGTCGGCTAGCGCAACGAGACGTTCCTCATCCAGCGGAAAATTGGCGAGGTGCTCGGTCTCGACGTAGGAATCGGGGTCGTACGAAGGTCGGTGTGGATATTCACGGAAAATTCGGAATCGATTTAACGCTGTTTCCATTGTATCACGGACGTGCAGGGTTACACGGCGTATGACCGGTTCAGGCGGGGGCGCGATTTCAGCAGGTGCAGGGGGTTCTGGTAAAATATCTTGAAATCTTTTCGGCAACCGATAACGGCGCGAGGGCCGCCCCGCTTTCGTGAGAGGAGGAGGCGGGGGGGGCGGGGCGGGGGCGAGGGCGAGGGCGTGCGAGCTGGGATATCGGACATAAAGAATCGGAATCAAGCTGGACCGTTGGGGCCTGAGAGTGCGAGGGACCTGCAACAGTATCCTGTCCGCAAAAAATATATCGGAATTCAGTCAAGCTAAAATTGAGACGCACGAGAGAATCCGGCGGGGCGATGCGGCGTCTCTTTCTCTCCATCTTTCCCTCTTGCAATGACTTCCGTCGGTCACTCTGCGCTTGCAGATGTGCTAAATAGTCCTGGCATTTCTTGCGGTGCTTGGTGAGCTCGGGTGAGTTGGCGCTGGGGTATTGATTTTCACAAGAGGGACAGCATTGTATTGCCATGAGAAGCAGCACACAGCTGAGTATGTCATTCTCCTCTCTTGGTCCACGTCACTTACCTGAGACATCGGGACACCAGACAGGACCGCCTGTACCGTGGCTACCTGGAGCTCATCAAGTTCGTTCCCGGGCTCAAGTCCGCGATCGTGAATTGCCATGTGAATGAGCTGGCCGCCATCCTGGGTCAAGTAAGTCCCACCCACCGATTTTGAGCCGGTCTGACGACTAATCTCCTCGTAGCTGCGCAAGGGGGCGGCGGGGGCGATGTGCGATGACAACGGCTCCGTACGCAGTGCGATGGTCGGTTGGATAGGCAAGAACGCGAAGCCCCCTCTTGACGCGTCATCGCGCGTGCATCGAGGGCTGGAGGGTGACGTCACGGGACCGCTACTCTTCCCCGTAGACTACGACCACAACGACCCCGAGCAAGTTTCTCCATCCGTAACCGATCCGTTGGCTGACACGCTTACATAGGGTTCGAGCCAAGGTTAACAATGGCGACAAGGATTTCATGGTCACCGCCGATCAATGGCCGCGGGGTGTGTACCTCAACGGTGTGTACGATCCCGCAAACAGAGGAAAAAGGTCTTTTCAAGTCGCTGTCGCTTTGGCAGGTATGTTCGCAGTTCATTTGGCACGTTTTGAGGCTAATCCTGGCTAGACTTTCATGCATATATTCACGTCACCCAAGCCGCCGACAAGTTGCAGGCAGAAGGCGACGAAGAGAATGTGCAGCCATCGGAATCCACCGGGGACCTCCACGTAAGAAGAGGAAACGGCCTGTTGCAGCCTCGAAGTCTTCGGTAGCGACCAAGATAGGCATGGCGTCGCGTCACATCGCGTTCCATTGGATACGCGGCAGTGGAGGTTTCGTTTCGTTTCACGATCATGGTGGTTCTTTCTGACAGCTGTTTGTCCTTGTTAGCATCGCTTCAATCTCTCTGACGCCCCGCAATGGAACGAGGTCGACGGCGACTTCGACTACGCCCTGTATTACAACAACATCGTTGATGGTTTGAAGCTCCCCCTGGGCCCGTTGCGAAGAAGGCTGTCGATGAACTGCTCGCGTGGTGGGATCAGTGCGTAACCCACTTTCACTTAGTATTACTATCCGTCGCTTACTCTACTATTTATCAGGTGTGTCTTCAAGAACAGTGGCCGTTCCACCAGGAGCATCTGGGTCCCGGGCGAAATTCTCTGTTCTGACCATGCGCGAACGCCGTGCGGCTAGGGAGCTGAACACGTAGATGATCTGTACTAGTGCCTGCGAAATAAAGTGTTTTTTCTCTCTCTTTATGGGTGCATTGTCGAGTGATCCAATGGTTACCAATATCCTGAGAAGTGACATTGCTTGCCATTCCTAAGATGCGCTATATTGCCGCCCCTACAATATATCCTGATATATGGCTTGCGCACATTGTAATCAGGACAATCGTTGTGAGCATTGTCAATGGGCGCACGCGAGACATAAGGCCATATAATGTGTTACAATCTTGGTCACAATTATTGTGAACATTGTGAGGCTTGCGCACCTTATAACTACCATGTAATGACGCTATACCTTTTCCCCCCGATTTCCTGATGTCCTATTCCTCGCCCCATACTCAGCCGCAGCAGTACTTGCCCCAAGGCGGCTCCCACCGGTAGACCCAAGCGGGGGCTACTCCGACTACGTCGAGCCACGCGCGCCCTACGCCTCCACGCCGTACGGCCAGTCTCAATCTCACCTCACTGACGGCGGGTACCGCGACGATCTCTCCGCGGGCTACCCACCCGCCTCACCCAAAAACTCGGGCTTGCTCCTCCTGTGACGGCGGCGACCCCACGGGGCGCGCTCGGGGATCTGAACTACGGCGGAGGCGGATGCAATGGCTACAGTGCAGGTGGTGCGAGCGGGAAGAAAAACGGCTTATTGACCTGGGCGTCGTCGCAGCCATTATCGTCGTTGCAGACGCGGTCGTGATCCCCATCTATTTCTTGGTTATCAAGAAGCACAACGACAAGGCGGCGGCGGCGGCGTCATCGAGCGGAGGCACAAGTGGGAACGGGGGGAAGACGGGTAGTACTGTGGTGGGCGCGGTGACGGGCGGGGATGGGAGCACGGTCGTGACAAGCACGGGCGAGAGATTTGTTTATAATGACTCGTTTGGTGGATATTGTGCGTGTCGCTCCTCTCTTTTTCTCCCTTCGCTTACTTAGACCTCCCTCCACAGGGGTGGCCGACCCCGCGGACCCCTTCCTCATGGGTGCAAAGCCGAATTCTGGGACGCCCGCGCTGAATGGGAGCTGGAATTGGGGAACGGACAAGATTTATGGTGTTAATCTGGGAGGGTGGTTTGTCCTCGAGACGTGTACGTCCCAGTTCTAGTTATGCATTCGTCCTAGCCCTCAGTCTCCCTATTCATGCTCAACTCGCGCGTTGCTATATCGGGCGCGAGTACAAGCTGAGCCCGACAGCGTCGATGATGACGCGTTCTGCCTAGTTTTACAACGACTTCCATCCTCCCTCCCTTCCACTCCTCCCCTCCTCCTTTCCATCGCAACCCTCCCCTTCCCACACTTGCTAACACACACCCCAGTCATCTTCCCCGCGCTGCCCCTCCGCCGCTGACGAATGGATCCTCGCCTCGCTCATGCGCGCAGACGGCTCCCTGCAAGCTAACGATGGAGACGCATTATGATACTTTTATTGTCAGTTTTTTTTCCCTCTTCCTCTCTCTGCGTCTTCCCTCCTTTCTCAGGTCGTTACCATACCGCGCCATGGCGCATGTCCCTGCTTCTGGCCAGCGCAATGCCCCGAACGCGCGCGCCGTTCATGCAGGCATCGACCCGGCTCAGGCTCCCGCAAAGCCGCCCACACACACATCGCATTGAAGTCTCGGTCAACGACACCGACGCCGCCCAGTACAGTACATGGCACGCACGCCTGCATCGTCACCCAGGATCGTACCGTGCCACTGAGGGCGACCGCGCCAACCTCCATCAAACTCGCCCAGCACATCCCACGCCTACTTCCCTTGCACTGCGCCCAACTCTCCCCGCTCGCACACTTCGCAGCGCAGAGAATCGAAACGGAACAGGTACGACACACACCTAATCGCCCAAAATGGAATAGACACCCGCACGCAGTTGAGCCCCGCCCCCGCGATTCTGGCGATTTCTTGCTCAGTCTGGAGGGAAAAGAGGCGTAATAGTGAGGGCAACGGATGGAGGCGAGAATGAGGGGGAGCCAAAGCCGAAAGGGAGAAGGGATGACGGCGGCGACTCCGTTCTCGCGGGGCGAGCGACAACGCGCAAAGTCACCCAAGGTACGAACGCCCCAATTGTCGTGCAGCGACATGGACGTGCAATCTGATCGTCGCCAACAGCCTAGCTCCGGCATATAAAGATTCGACGCGCGCGCTCGACATGGATAGCGGCGTTGGAGACTCGGCGTGCAAAGGATGCGGGTGGAGACCGAGGATGATGAGACGCGCGCATTCATTTTGATGAGGTCGAGGGCCTACGTAGGGATTGTCGGCACGCAGGCGACGCGCGTGCGCGCGCGCGGCCTTCCCAGGCGTTGCGTCTTGGTCTTTGAAGAGCCGGGAGTCGAAGGGGGGCCTCTCGCAGGGTACCATCCCTGCCCCGCGTTCCGCGCGCGCGTTTGGGCGCTCGGCGAATTCTGCATGATGACCATCAATGTGCCCGGGACCGAGGTGTATGCGCGTAGAAACTGGTTGAGTGCCCGATGTATTCCGAATCGGAGTATCGCTCTTCTCACCTTCCTCTCGTTCCCCTGTGCATTCATACTGACTCCTCTTCTTTCTAGCGCCTGGCGCAACGTGGGCATGGACGAGACTGGCGCGGTGGTCGCGGAGACGTTCCTCGAGGGGGTGCGCTGGAAGTGAGTCTCGGACTCTATCTATATTTCCGTAGAGAAGAGCTGGGCCGGCGCCGTAGACGTAAAGTAGCCACTCTCAGGCTTTGTAGCCGCTGTCAATTTTCTCTGCAGGATTTCGCGGTGGCCGGTCAAATGAGCCAGGGATGACCCAAGGATGGAGCAGGTCAAGTCGGCAACGGCTCTGCCATGGCGCTTGCATCAGTACAACCCAGTAGTGGCGGAATGTCGTCGTCAAGAGAAAAGGGTCCGGGCTGATCACAAGACATTTGACGTGTGCTTTCTTCCTGACTACAGTGCACGCTCAAAACCCGAGACTTCGCCATGTCGAATTCCTTCCGGGGCTTCAACGAAGAACCTTACTCCCCCAACGTCACATCCACAAAACATTGCCTTTCACGTTGGGTTCTCATCTTACCGAGAAAATTGCGACCGGGACCTCCGACAAATATCCTGCCAAAGTAGTCGGGCACGAGACCTCTTCATCCCTTCCCCACGGGGTCAATAATCCTGTTTTAGGTTTGATCCCGGACCGAAGAAAAGGAGAAGTTTTTTTTTTTGTGCTCACACTAAGCGCAAGGAAAAATGCCGGATTGACTTGAGTGAGGTATTTTTAGCTCAAAGTGTCTTGACTTGCGGCTAAAGGCGGCTCAGCCCAATATATCGTAAAGATGGGAACATATCTATATAACCAACGACCACAGCTCCTACGAGTCCTCAACTTGAGTCCCATTCCACTCGTCCTACGGTCCCACTCGTCCTACGCTCCTAATGTCGCGCTCTGGCTTCCTCGTCCTCGCCGCTCTCCTCCCTTTCGCTCTCGGCCAAGGGGTTGGGACGAACCTCGCAGAGACTCACCCCACTCTCACCTGGCAAAAATGTACCGGCACTGGCGGTACGTTAAGCAAACCTTCCCTCGTCCTATTTTCCCCTTAATATCATGCAGGTACCTCGTGTACCTCCCAGTCCGCCAGCGTCGTGATCGACGCTAACTGGCGCTGGGTTCACAACAACGCCAGCCAGAACTGCTACACAGGTTTGGTCTTCTCTCCCAGAACTGTACATTGTTCCTCATCTTGCCGTAGGAAACACCTGGGACGCAACTATCTGTCCTGATGCTAAGACCTGCGCTGCGAACTGTGAGCTGGATGGTAAGTCCGCGGTCCAGCAATAAAGCTCGTCAAGAAACTGAATGAATGTCTCTCCAGGCGCGGATTATTCCGGTTTGAACCTTTCTCTTGCTTCGTGGCGCATCCCGCTGATTCTTTTTCATTCAGGCACATACGGTATCAGCACCAGCGGGAACGCGCTCACTCTCAAGTTCGTCACCGGTGAGTTCCTGCATAGTCGACTATCATTCGATCTCTGTGCGAACATATTTTGCAGTGAGCCAGCAGCCCAACATCGGTAGCCGTGTCTACCTCCTGGCCCCGGGCAGCACGTCGGCGTACCAGACCTTCGACTTCCGCAACCAGGAATTCGTGAGTCCTCTGCAACGTTCAGGCAATTACCTCATCACTCATCTATCTTGTTTTATTCTCGCTAGACGTGAGTCCCCTCTGCGATCCGATGATCATCTGATTCTCAACCGCCGCAGCTTCGACGTCGATGTCTCTCAAGTACGTCCCCCTGTCGTTCCTTCCTCCGCCCTCACACTGACCCATAAAAAAGCTGCCTTGCGGTAACGTGATGCATTGATCGTATCTCATCTAATCTAACTTCTTCCAACTAAAACCCAGGCCTTAACGGAGCTTTGTATTTTTCGCAAATGGATGCCGACGGCGGCGTTGCCAAGTCCAACGGCGCGAACAAGGGTGCGGTATTTGGTCTTTTCGCCGGTTTCTACTATTAGACACCTACCAACCGTAGCGGGTCCCAAATATGGTACGGGCTACTGCGACGCACAGTGCCCCCGAGACCTCAAGTTCATCAGCGGTGTCGCCAACTCGGCGGGATGGGTAGCCAGTCCAAACGATAGTACGCTGGTCCCCACCTCTGGGAATGAGTGAGCTGATAAAGCTTCTTTGCAGCAAACGCTGGCACTGGAACAATGGGAACGTGCTGCCCCGAGATGGATGTCTGGGTGAGTTCGCAGCCCGCATTTATGCTCGTCTTTGAACTCAAAAAATCACTGTAGGAAGCGAACAGTATCTCTGCAGCTTTCACCCCGCACCCTTGCAGTACGTCTTGGCTGCGCTTCCTCCTCGAAAGTCGGGGCTCATTGGAATTTTAGCCACTCTGGGACAGAGTACTTGCACTGGAGACGCCTGCTCCGCGCCCAACTCGTACGCACGTTTCATATTTACTTGCGATCGACAACTAACGCAACTATTTTTGCAGCACCGCAGGCACGTGCGACCAGGCCGGCTGTGACTTCAACTCGTACCGCATGGGCGACACGTCGTTCTACGGCCCCGGCCTCACCGTTGACACCAAATCCAAGTTCACTGTCGTGACACAGTTCGTCGGGAGCCCGATTACCCAGATCAACCGTTTCTACGTGCAGAACGGCAACGTCATCCCCAACTCGCAGAGTACCGTCTCGGGTGTGACGGGCAACTCCATCTCCGACTCGTTCTGCGCCGCTCGTAAGCTACTCACTCGATGGTTTATTTGACTCGCTGCTCATTACTCATCAGAAAAGACCGCATTCGGCGACACCAACACGTTTGCCACCAAGGGTGGACTGGCCACCATGTCCAGTGCCTCCGCCGCTGGAATGGTCCTCGTCATGTCCATCTGGGTATTCCCGTGCTTTTCTTCCGTTGACATGACTTACTAAGCACCGATTCAATCAAGGACGATCACGCCGCGAACATGCTCTGGCTCGACGCGCCCTACCCGCCGACCAAGGATGCAAGCGCTCCCGGTGTTACGTGAGTCTCTGGCCCTTACCCCAGGTTATCTATAATCAGCTCAAATAAAATCTAGGCGTGGAACGTGCTCGCCGAGCTCTGGCGCGCCCACCACCGTGGAGTCGCAGAACGCCAACTCCCAAGTCATATACTCGAACATCAAGTTTGGCCCCATCGGATCGACTTTCAACGCTAACGGCACCACCGGCACCAGCCCCCCCACGGGCACCACTACCACGTCGACATCCACACCCACTGGCGGCAGTGTTGCCCAGTTCGGGCAGTGCGGTGGTCAAAGTTAGTCCGCCTTCGATCAGGCTGTGAGACCGCGCAAATGACCGTCACTTCACAGCCTACACCGGTCCCACTGCCTGTGTCTCGCCGTTCACTTGCCAAGTGCTGAACCCATGTGAGCACTGTTCTTCTCAGATCGCACGTGCTTGTCTCGGTATTGAATTTGTATTCCTTCTCCCCAGTCTACTCCCAATGCCTGTAGAAAGGAAAAGCTGATGTCAACGCTTGAGGTGTTGGTCGTTGATGGAGCGTGCTCTTGTATATAATCGTTCACAACCCAAATACCCTTTTTTGTTTTTTTACCCTTCCATGAATTCCTGTCTCAAATCAACTTCCGAGCCGAGGATTTGTCGGGTTTAGATAACCCTAGGCCTTCCGACCAAAAACGAACTCACAGTTTCAATAGTGGCAGAGTCTTTACTAGTCAACGAAACGGTTCGTGAGGCTTATACATGGGGGCATCTGATTTTTTCATCTCTGAGAGTTAATACCATGATCTTTGAACATGTCTTTCTTTATTTTTCCTGGATATTCCCGAGAGATGAAGAACGTGGGCCTGAAGTTCGCATTACTCGAGGGTCAAACCGGAGGGTCATAAGTCATGGCGTAGATATCGCATATCATACGAACATCGATCGACAAGGAAGTGCTTCACAATTAACTCAACCAATACATGTCGCCTCTCTCATGCTCGCAACCCTGTCCCACCTCGCAGTTCCGCCTCTCCTAAACTTCGACGATATTCCACAGTGATTCCTCTCAGGCTCCGAGTACACCTTTCAACCATATTCAGGCTTACTCGCGGCGCTTATCGTATCAGTATGAAGCCAGAATAATGAAAATTGAGTCTACTGCGAGCTAATTAATGTTTGGTAGTTGAAAGGAATGTAATGTCGTACACTTGTTCAAATTCAAAGTTGATACTTGGGTTGTTGGGTTGCATGTACAACAACTGGGTTATCGACCCATTTCTGGTTAGGATTGCTGTCGGAGGCATCGCAATCCCATAGCTGGATCTGGTGACCAAGGAATCAAACCGCGTTCATTGTAGACGGCAACAAAAACAAAGTCACGGGGTTCTCACTGGTAGAATCGCCGTTGGTCAGATCGATGCACTTGGCTATCCCCTTCCATTCAATCTGCCATCAGAAAATTCCGAAATTGCTATAGCGTCTTTTATAGACACCCATAAACGTTATAGGCACTTGCCAAGTTGTCTATGGTGTCCATGAGGGTCTATGCAGGGCTATACAACGGCTCATAGCAATTTGGGATTTTCTGGTGTCGAGGGGGGATCCGACTCGAGGAGAGCTTGCGGATGAACTGGCGAGTCATATTTCCGGCGGTGCATGTCCATATCCGCGACGCCATTGGCCATGGAGCCGTTGGGGACGTCGAGACACCAGTGATATCAGCAGATGTGACTTAATTTCGACACAAGTTACTGAGCTGGAAAGTTTAAATCATTCGGACAAGTTGCTGTAGAAATAAACTAAAATTTCACACAAGTTGCGGCAGCAGGATTAATCGGAAGCCATGTCAAAAGAGAAGAACAGCAGACGCGAAATTCTGACCACCAACCTCAAATTAATGAGAATCACGTAGCATACCACTACACTAACTGGCTGTCAAGGGCCGCCACAATATTGTCATGATAACGCCAAGCCATTATGGAAACAAACACGGAGGGAAAGGTTAGCTGGTTGGGCAAGAAATCATCTTCAAAAAGGTTCCAGAGAGTAGGAAGCATATGCAATTGAGGCAAAATGAAAGGTTAGAGATTAGTCGATGTACGTACGTGATTTAATGGCGGCAGTTTTAACCGCCGTTACTCCCTGGTAGTGTAGTGGCAAAGTTGGTGTACCGTAAACTTGCTGCATTCTATGGATGACAGCAGTCTGTGGTGCAAGCCCTGCTGTTGCGGTTCATTTTTTGAACCGATTACTAATCTGCGCAAGATTAATCTGGAAAAATCAAGAATATTTTCTCCCAGATTGATCTTGAGATATGATTCCCTCGTCTCTCAAGGTCATTGATATAAGCTACTACGGGATTTAACATGCAGCAATCTATGGCGTTCAAAGTGCACTTTTAATGATCCGCTATGTAAATTGATGTTTTTCCGTTTTGCGCTACCTCTGTTGGGAAATTCATGCTTTTCCGCTACTTATTGGACTTGAAGACGGACCAAAAGAGGGAGCGGAAAAACCTGAAATTTCCGGTCCCTTCATTGGGTCGATTACGGCTCGCACTACCTCTATTGGGGTAGTTTGTGATCGCGCTACTTTTAGCGACAGTTTTGTGATCGCGCTACTTTCGACTGTCACGACCAAAATCGCGCTACTTTCCACGTTTCGGACTTGTGAAATTTTCGCAAAAAAACTTTTATAATAAACAAAAAATTGTTAAGTATGTACTGCCTACATACAGCCTACTACGCCTACTACCGTCGATGAGGGAGGCGGGAGCAAGAAGCACATGACCCCGTATTCCATGTGCACTGCCCACCGCTGAGCCGTTCAGCTTAGCTACCGCGTACCTTCGATATATATATATTGCACAAGATTTCTTGGAGCCGAAAAAAAAGTGAATATGTAGCGCAAAATGCACTTGAAAAATAAGTATGTATATGTCGCAGGATTGACAAAAGTTTGTAAGTAGCGCGATCGGAACCCGGTCAATAAAGTAGCGCAAAACCTATTCGGGTGAATGTATGTAGCGCAGAATCACACTTTTCGCGCTACATACTTTGGTCCTTTTTTAACTCCGATAAGTAGCGCAAAGGTGTCAGTTTCATGATATAAGTAGCGCAAAAGTGAAAAATGTGAAAATGTATAGCGCATGATTAAAAGTGCACTTGGACCGCCATAGCAATCTGTGTGAGACTTTGATTTTTTTCTACAGCAACTTGTGTAGAAAATTTCATTTTTTCAGCTCAAAATTAAATCACGGCTGCTGCAACCATTGTAGTGGTCGTCTGTGTGAGATGGCCAAATCCAAGGTCGTGCAGAATACGATGGATGATCTGATGGGGAGAATGCGCTCTATGACTGCGTATTGAACTTCGATCAAAGTAGATTCTTTTTTTGGTGCCCTTTCGAGTATTCATCGTCCTGCATACAAGCTTGAATTTAGGAACAGATCTTTCTTGTGTCTCAGCTTTCTTTGTTTCTTGGTGTGCTACCGACTCGGGGCGATACCTTACGATCCAAACTCATGATCAACACGACCATGATTTTATTGTTCAGTTCAGCAACAGCGTATACTATACTTCCACCCAACGTCACCTCCCTTCGACCCCTTAGCTCCCGTATACAACTTTTCATTAACCCATCAAGCTTCGCAGTAACATTCAGATATTTTTGTTAAACCCTGGTTCGCCCAACCGTGCGCGGAGGCGCTCCCCGTAACTGCACGGAAGAGTGAGTGAGAATCAGAATCGTGTCAACGACGGGCATGCAATAGCGATAGGAAGCAAGGCTGCGAAGTGGAGAGAGGAAATGATGAAGAGGAAAAGGGAAAAACACGAAAAGGATGAAAAGGATGAATAGAGAGGGACGCACAACATAATCCACAACACGGGTAGGAAGAAGAACATGAAGATGCAGGCGTAGGTGAGGCCGCTGAATTGGAAGCCGACTTTGTCGCCTGCTCACCCAATGTTTTCGTTAGGTTTTGTCTAATTTTTACTTCGCTGATATGTAGTACAGATCGGCGCTCCTTCGACGGTCCATCGCGTGCCATCGCGTGCCATCGTGTGCCGCATGCCGCCAATGCGGTGCGAGCCTTCTCATCACCTTCTGATGTCACAAGACCGAGGGCGGGCGACGGCTCGCGATGGCTCACAATGGACCGTCAAAGGGGCACCGATCTGTACCACATATCGGCGAAGCAAAAATTAGGGGTGCCGGACGGCACAATTATCCGCCCCTACCCTCCAGGCGATAATTCATTTTCCGTCTTGAACGCCCTCTTCCAGGACGCGTTTCAATCCCTGTATCACGTCGTGCGGATGGAGCTAGGCGTCATACTTGAAAATCAGATATACGCCTCCTCGGAAATGTACAATCGTACTATCGCCAGTGTCAACATTCGGGGCTTTACCCCTGGGACTGTGACTCCACTGGTCAACACCTCGGCGCTGGCCACAGATGCCGACTTGTTGTCGCAGGGGGTGGAGGCAGTGCGCATGTTCAATTCCACTGATCGTGTTCCGGTCATGTTCTATCTCCGACCCGTTCCTCGCTTAAAGCCCTTAGGATCCGCGATTACCAGTGTTTTTGTGTCGACGTTTGCGATGCTGTCAACTCTTTGGACGATTTTCAACATCATTGCGGCGGCATTGGCGAAGGCGAAGGCGAAGACCGGTGACCGTCTTCTGGTAACATCCGCCTTGCCATTTCATTTGAAGTGAAGGAGATTTAGCGGAGACTCCGGATGACGAGACGATTTTCCACTCCGGCGCACGCATGGGGAGGCGCCTACGCGATAAGCTTGGAGGCCCCGACGGTAAGACGATGATGGTATACCACTGACTTCAGCGACTAATTGGCGCTCAGAGTGGGACACAAGTGAAGCCGCTCAGGTCACCAAGTCTCCAGAACCAACGACTCTTGAAGGTCTCAGTTTCATCGTGAAAAAAAACAGCACCCAGATGAGCATCGCGATGGCAGAGATGCAGATTTAGATGGCACGTATGCAACGCTCGCTGATGGAGCACGGTCTCCTGGATTTCGAAGACAGGGAAAGCGTGGTTGGATGGATAAAGTGAAGATTTTGAGGACGTACATTATAGCCTGGGGCACCGAGGAGCGATGATAAATTCAGTGTGAGCCATAGATACCAGTACTTGCGCATAATGTGAAAGAATCCCTTTTCATCCCGGGACTCACAAAGTGCGAAGACCCCGGTTGCCGCGGGGCATACATGCGTGTTCGTCTCCAGTTGCACCGCCGCGATAAGTGTCTGTCAACCAGGGCAAACTCCCCACCATAGACGACGTGACAGTCGACACGTACAAGGGATTGGGTCGTTTCGGTGTGCAGCGGCCTGTTAATCTTCCGGTCCCATGATCTGATGCGGGCGGTGCTTGCTTGAATGGTAGATGATGTTGGTTGTGGTGCATTTCAGAAAGGTTCAATGGACGAATTCATAATATATTGGGAACGTGAAGAGAATCGGGACCCGGACAAGGAGCCCCGAGTTGGATACAGGATCCTCGCAGAGTTAAAAGAGGACCTCTGCGGAATAAAACTCATTCGGGCGGGAGGTAATATTGATCTCCTGCGGAATTAGTCGATCAGCCTCAGCCATATCAAGAGGTGGAAACTCACTAGCGATTTCACCCGACAGTCTCTTCGCGATGAACTCATCGGCGCGCGCAGAGTAGTCCGGGCCTGTCAATGCGCCCATCTGCCAGTCGTTACGATATCCACCACCGACCTCGGTCATCGCAAAACGTAGGTCAGCAGCAACGACCTGGTAGTACGAGATGTCGGCCAAGAGCCGGAGATGTGTCATGGGCCATCTAAGGACTAGCAAGGCGCAGAGAGATCTGAGTGCGGCGAGGAGTCCGACGCAGACTGGGATAATGGCTCTGCCGTTGAACGCTAGGTGGGTGAGGCACTTGAGCTCGACGAGCCCCATCCAATCGAGGGTGGCGCCACGAAATGCAAAACCCGTTAAAAAGTACCAGGTGGGTAACGTTGATGAATAGAGGGTGGCTGAATGAGGAGAAGGGGATGCATTCGTTGAGATCGTCCAGTTCGCAGTGCAGATGTTTAAGGCGTGGAATTTCCAGTGCAGAAGTAGAGGGCTCCAACCCTGGACCACTGGTGGAGATCCATAGGTTCTCGATTGCATTACAACACATGGCCAGCCCCACTCGACACCGGCCTCTACGATGCATCTCGGCACCTCCGCATGTCCACCGCCTCCATATATCCACAACTGACCCAAGGAATAAATGTGCCAGTTAGCGGAGAGAAGTAAAACTGTGATGTACGAAATAAAGAGTTTAGGCACCCCAGAGCGGAAGGCTTTTAGGATGGAAGAGAAGAATGCAAGCCCGTCCTCATGGGTGTTGATGCAAGGTAGCGCCGCGTCGGTCTATGTGTAGCTACCTTACTAATGGGCCAAGCATCTGGATGTACCAGGTCGACCGTGCAATTAAATATGGCAATACGCACACCGGGCCAAACCCGCATCTGCGGGCTATTTTTTTATTGCCTATCTGCCCTGCTGCAGCTCCCTACCTGGGTTATTTTCGTGTTCGATGGACCAGGCCGACCTCAAGCCAAGCGCAATACACGAGTCATTGCCAACGGTCACTGGCTAACGGCCCAATTCCACGAGCTGATTCAAGACTTCGGGTACCACTCCTATACAGTACTTCATCCGCTTGAGCAGTTCTACGTGCAGACTGATGGAATCTAATTTTCAGACACCTGCAGAAGCTGACGCCGAACTGGGACGTCTTGCTTCGGAATGCATCATCGACTTCATAGGAACAGCTGATAGTGATCTCTTTGTCTTTGGAGCCCCGGCCGTCATTTATGTGTACGTTAACCTGTCCATATCAATCGAGTCATCTGGTTGATCGTTTGGGGGGCAGCCCTCAAGAGAAGAAGGATGGAAACAATGCCAAGCTGTATGCAGTGGAGAACTTATTTATTACCTCCAATGTCGGGTTAACCAGAGGTGGTGCCTTGCTTACAGTCCTCCTCAAGGGAGGCGATTATCACCCAATCCGTATCCCGCGCTAAATTCGGTCTTACACACATTACACACGGCACAGGGGATCGAAGGATGTGGTATTCTTACGGCCAGTTCATTTGTACTGTGCTACATTCCTGCTCTTGAGAAGTAACTCAGTCTGGCTTTGTTTCGATGTGTGAAAAAATACATGGCCTAATGCGCCGGTACGTCATATCCTAATTACTATTCGGCGTCGTGCGAACTTTTGAATACTCGTTCTGTTTCATCAAGGTGAGCCCGACTGGGGCCAGTGTCTCCACAGTCGCGCCATTGGCGCAAACCTTCAAGGATCCACAATGACCCGGCTGGGTCACGGCGGTACGCACGACAACTTGACCTAGGCTTCCATCCGGCTGAACCTCCTTGAGCAGGAAACTGGGCGCGTCGTCAGCTTTTCCGTACAACCCAGTCCTTGTCCAGCGCCCTCAATCTCAGGTCTTTGGTCGGAGGGGAATAGGAGAAGGCCAGATCTTGCGTACTTGAAGGCGAACACATCACACACTCCACTCAGACTAAAAATTCCTTTGACGATGAACTGCGCTTCTGCCGAGGCAAAGGGCTTCACGTCGCCGCGCAACAACAAGGAACCATCTTGCCAGGCTTGTCGGTAGGACCGGCAGGCAATACGCCAAGGCGCAGCTTTGCTAGAAGCGTGAGCGCCGGATATGGAATGTTTGGGGAGGAGCACATACATGATGAAATTGGAGCGGCGCTCGCCGTTCCGGGCATCACCGGTGTGTAGTTTGAATGTCCACCACTGTGGATCCCCGGGGACAATGCGCCCGGTGTCCCAGAATAACAGCGGGACATATAGGATAGCGACTGCGAACCCGATCCACAACCAGAAATTCTCAAGGGCTATTCGGTACTTGGGATAGCTGCTATTTATCCAGCACCAGTACTGCATGCTGTTTAGAATTGCAACTGCGTTAGTTCGGAATGCTCGTACCGGTGTTGGTGCGTAGAACGGCGGATCCTTGTGCACAGAGGTTGAAATGACAATGGCGAGAACCAGGAAGGTCCAGACGATGGCAACAAGGATGGACGCCCATCTCACCGAGGTAGCCCCCCCATTTCCGCGCCAGATACTGTCAAATGTATGCACTGTGATGATCCTGAGAGAGTCAGATATAGGACATCGAGCTATGTTGTGTGCTTACAAATGTGGTCATCGCAATCCCGGCCTGGCCGATATTCTGAAGGGCTCCTATGGAGTCGTCAGCCCTGCTTGAAGCTAGAGATGAAGGTACCCTTGCCTTGGGCGGTACAGGGCTCCCCGACCTCGACGATTCCTTTGTTGATCCATCGGACATCCATGACCACGCCCAACGACTGGAAGAGGTCGGCGGTAAACAATGACAGCTATAGGCTGGTCAGTTGCCAAATTGAAGACATTCCTCAACTACCCACCACAAACAAATCCATCGGCCGTGTGATTGAGCGGGACCTGTCCGATTTGGGGAGTCTTCGGTTCCTGATGATGTTTCTCTGCAAATTCGGGGCCGTTAGATGAACTCACCAGCGTCCTAGATGAGAACACCGACCAGGATGAGACCGAACGTCGTAATGACGGCCGCAAGGGAGACAAAACCCGCAAGGGAGACAACCTAACATCGCTTAATATGTGGGACTGACCACAAAGCACGCACGAACGCACCACAAGGCCAACATTCTGTCTCCGTGTGTAGCAGTAGAATTGAGAGAATCCTGATTCGCCAGCTGCTCAGGGGAGTAAATAGTCGGGTCGAAAGTTCCGGACATGACGTCGATTCAGGGGCAGCAGTACAGAGTAGGAAGAAGTACTCCTCAAGGCGTCAAAGTTGGCGCCCTGAGTGGCGCCACCATCCCAAATCCGTGCTACATTGCTGTAGTCCTCTGCCGCATTACAAGCACGCTCCCGCATTGCTGTGGTCCCCGTGAATCATGACACACGACGAGCACTGCCTTGCGGGGAGGTATCGTCACAAAATTTGCTCACTGCGCGCATCTCAATTAAAATCTGATACCATCTGCGAAGCGGATGCACTTCAACAGGAGCGTTACTCTAAGAGGACGGGACGTTAAACCAATCTACACAGTCCTGGCTTTCGAAGGTCCAGGTAGCGACTATCGCAACGGCGTTCGAACTGCATCACCTAACTGCTGTGGAAATTATGTTGATATTACCCGTGGAATGGCGTCAGGTGAACGCGACTGTCGTCAAGCACCCAACGGTCTGCCTACCGTGTCCCGTTGGGCGTCCATGTTTAATACAGGTCGAAGGTGCGGCTTTACAGCTGTGGTAGGAATCGGTGCGCGCCGCGCCTGGAGGGGGACGCGTTGCAAAATACTTCATGATGCTGTATCTCGAGTCGACCTATCCAGTGATCGTCCCGCTTCTGGCCTTGAGGTTTTGTGAGCGACGGAGACGGTCGAACCTGGGGATGGTGTGATTCCATCCGGAAATTAGGTGCCTGGATAAGTGACAGGACGGCGATCACAGTCGATTGAATTCACTGCTGGGCAGTGCTGGGGTAGGCTGTACGGACTGCCGCGCTATCAAAATGATCGTCTAGGTACATCAATTGTGGGGTTGAACAGGTTTCAAATCGGATCCGGTTGAAGAAGACTTTATTGTGAAAATGTGACAAAATGACACATACTGACCTCAGGTGCATATCTGTGCAGATAAGGCAAGCCATCGTGCAAGTTCTTTACGTGCTTGGAAGATGATCGATAATTTTGGAGTGAGAATGTGTACGACAGATTATTCAATCTGAAGGTTTTGTCAATGGAATTGACGGGCCGCTTCGCGGCTGGGCCAGAAGGGTGCCGAGGCAAATTTGTTGCTCGGGAGTCACTTGTAAATCAAGTGCCGTTCTGGGTGGTGTCCGTCAAGACCAGAACACAAGATAAACCCAGGTCTGAGTGAGATACGAGATAAGACCAAGGCATGCCAAACGGAGCAGAGCTCCCAGAGCGCAGCTCGCTGCATGGGCTAATCACCGGATTGAACTGTGCACCCCTAACGAGAGCTAGGCAGAGTTTAATGTATTAGAAAGTTATATCTACAATATCATGCTGAATGCCGTGGGACGATGCAAATGCGTGTATCTGTGAGTCCCATGCCCGCTTCCGGTGCGACTCCTGCGAGTAAAAGCTCGAGGGAACCCCCGATGCGGTAACTGTGGCCGAAGACATTCTCGAGGCCCTTCGACTTGTAAATGCCGTCCGAGAAGTCTAGGAAAGTTTTCTTCACCAATGGTGTCCAACCTGTCGTCCCCCGAAAAGAGAACATGGGTGTATCTTTCTCGGGTGAGTGGTTGACTTTGAAGTGGTTATCCATCGCCCAGGCAGGACACAAGTTGTTGCCCGTGGATGTAAGTATGGCTTCGCCACCTATAATGCCCGTGGTCTTTGTCCATGGCAGGTGAAAACCGATGACTGTGCGCTGATTAACCTAGGATGAACGAGATCAGACAATCGATACTTATTGCATCGTTGCGAAGGATTAATCACCGTGGATCGTGAAATCCGAGCGGAACGTGTCACATCATGTTCCGTCGAGAACTTGTTCAAAGATTTGATGAGCAGTTCCCCAAGACGACGACATCCCCAATACGCTGCGAGGGCGACGGCCCAAATTGCCGCGTCTCGTGGTTGAGTGAGGTCTAGACAAGCACGCAAGGCTCTGAGGTGCTCGATTGTGATGGGCCCGCGAGGCAGGCGTTTGAAAACGGCTCCCTTCTTGTCTGCCGCTTTGATTATGCCCGGCAACCAGCCGTCTTTCCCATGCCAATCTGCGTTGTTGTAGATGTGCCACAATCGCAGCCCGTTCATCCAATTGCGGATCACTTTTCCCGAACAGGATCCGGAATGGTCGGATATGAAAGCGCCTAGCAGAATCTCCGACGCAGGCATGCGTCGACTCTCTGTGATGCGCTCCCGGTCGCAAAACTGGTTGAAACGTAATAACCACGCTCCGTAAGCCTGCTTTGTATCCTCTACTGTGGATGCAAGCAAATGCTGGAACATGAGGGTTTGTAGAGGGCGAGAAACCTCGAGATCTCGTTGACTTTGAGCTACCCGAGAGTGTGGTGTGGTCCATAACAAAATACGTTGATTTGCGGCTACGTGTGGACGAAAGGGGCTAGGAGCGATTTCATTCTCTTTTGTGGGTCGTCTGGGCTTGGTTGCTGGCAAAGAACGAGCCGCGGCTGAACGAATGTCCATGAGAGTGGATTGGTTTGACTCTGCTGGGAGTAAGGATGATATATGATAGTTGACCACGGCAGAGCTGGTTAGCGGAGTCATCCGGCATTGTCGATTGAATAGGGTATTAGGGTCTAAAATATGTGGTGATGAATTATCGGAGGCCGGGTAAATTGGGGACGTTGTATCGACATTTCTATCCGGGATAGATGTGGGGTTCCACTGGGGTATGGGGAAGGGGAGCTGGGGCGGATGGGAGAGGTTTCAGAACTTGACTGGCGCGGAGAGTCATCTTTCCAGGTAAAGGTGCTCAAATCAAATTCTCCGGGCTCACGAGAGTCCGGCCAAATATCGAGTCTATTCATAAGCATCAATAAATGCATCAGAGAGCTCGTCTGGGAGCTCGAAGGTACGCGTGAGGCGTTGGGAAGAGGGTCCCAGTTCTCCGCGCGAGATTGGGTCCGAAGGATTACGAGCAGATTTCTATATAAACAAACTCCGGGACAATCAAATGTTCCGCGAGCCTCGCGTAAGTGTGACAGACACAATGGTTGATTTCGATGTTGGGGCTGCAGCGTTTCTCTTGGGCTCCGATGGCTCCATTGTTGTCGGAGTGGATGAGGAGACGGATGTGGCTGAAATTACCCTGCACCAGAAAGTACGCCAAAAGCTCGAGGGCGACGGCCCGCCCAGGCAGTTTCCAACGATCTGTGAGTCGAAAAGTGGCCCATGAGTCAGCGATCATAATGCCGATGCCCCAAGTGGTGGAAGCGTCAACATAGATCTCCATGTCGCGTAAAGGTCCCACGGGACGCAGTTGGCGGTAAAGCCCTGGTATGCTCAGCTGTTGTTTCCACCACCGGAGGGTCTTTGCCAGGGATTTCGAACCGCGATACCGGATGAATTCACGGCCCTTGAAGTGGGCCATGAAGTTGGAGATGACCGGCAGGTACGAGCTGCCTTTCTTGTACACAAAACAGATGTGGACAAGGGATCCGTGGATTTTCAGCAACAGCATGGTTTAAGTTTAAACCACATCGTCTCCAACGATGCCCTGGTTTAAACCATCTTGGTTTAAACCGGTTTAAACCACCCTCCTATAATCATATAGAGAGCAGGCTTTGGTTTGAACCCCAGTGGTTTAAACTGGTTTAAGCCGTGGTTTAAACCATGCATTTCATCGGACCAGTACAAGTTTCTTGGAATCTGGCGAAGACAGGGGTAATATTTGCCGACATCATGACGTTCATCGGTTTCCAGTGGGATTTGATACGCCGGCAGGTTTCTCTTCCCGAGAAGAAGCGTCTGAAGTTCCTGGGACGCGTGATGGACATGCTATCGCGGGTCGAGAATGCCATCCCGTTGTCGCTCCTTGACATCCAGAAAATCCGTACTGTAGGATGGTTTGAGTTTAAACCACATCGTCTCCAACGATAGCCTGGTTTAAACCATTGTGGTTTAAACCGGTTTAAACCACCCTCCTATAATCATATAGGGAGCAGGCTTTGGTTTGAACCACAGTGGTTTAAACTGGTTTAAGCCATGGTTTAAACCATTGTGGTTTGAATGTGGTTTGAAATTATCCTGGTTTAAACCGGTTCAAACCAGATGGTTTAAACCATTGATGGTTTAAACCGGTTTGAACCAAAGTTGTTTGGACATGTTTTTTTTTTTGGTCTTGACTCTCGTTTTTCCTCCTCTCTTAAGATTAGTGATCGCCCTGACCCCTGACTCTTTCCAAAAAAGGAAATTCATATCATTTGGACTCAAAAAATCACAGAAAAGTTGTGAATAATTGCGAAAAAATTGTTTAAAGCACGAATAGATTGGTAGATGCCACCTACCAAAAATGGAAATCCATCAAAAATGAAAGTTGTAGCCCTCATTGAGCAATACACGGTTGACCAATTGACTACAGTGATCAGCTCACCGGTTGGACTGAAAAAGGCAAAATACTTTTGAAAATACAGTTCGTTTTAGAGAATGATTGGGCCATATGTCAGTAACCGCTGGACGGATTCCCATGATTCTAGTACCGTTAGAAAATGGCTGAACAGGGCTTCAGCAGTTCCCGAGATACGAGCCAAATCATTCTAAAAAAATAAAAATAGCTGATTATAGAAATGGTGTAGAATGCCAGGTGAAGAACCCCATCTGAAAGCCCTGTTCAGCCGCTTTCTAATGGTACTAGAATCATGGGAATCCGTCCAGCGGTTACTGACATATGGCCCAATCATTCCCTAAAACAAACTGCATTTTCAAAAGTATTTTGCCTTTTTCAGTCCAACCGGTGAGCTGATCACTGTAGTCAATTGGTCAACCGTGTATTGCTCAATGAGGGCTACAACTTTCATTTTTGATGGATTTCCATTTTTGGTAGGTGGCATCTACCAATCTATTCGTGCTTTAAACAATTTTTTCGCAATTATTCACAACTTTTCTGTGATTTTTTGAGTCCAAATGATATGAATTTCCTTTTTTGGAAAGAGTCAGGGGTCAGGGCGATCACTAATCTTAAGAGAGGAGGAAAAACGAGAGTCAAGACCAAAAAAAAAAACATGTCCAAACAACTTTGGTTCAAACCGGTTTAAACCATCAATGGTTTAAACCATCTGGTTTGAACCGGTTTAAACCAGGATAATTTCAAACCACATTCAAACCACAATGGTTTAAACCATGGCTTAAACCAGTTTAAACCACTGTGGTTCAAACCAAAGCCTGCTCCCTATATGATTATAGGAGGGTGGTTTAAACCGGTTTAAACCACAATGGTTTAAACCAGGCTATCGTTGGAGACGATGTGGTTTAAACTCAAACCATCCTACAGTACGGATTTCTGGATGTCAAGGAGCGACAACGGGATGGCATTCTCAACCCGCGATAGCATGTCCATCACGCGTCCCAGGAACTTCAGACGCTTCTTCTCGGGAAGAGAACCCTGCCGGCGTATCAAATCCCACTGGAAACCGATGAACGTCATGATGTCGGCAAATATTACCCCTGTCTTCGCCAGATTCCAAGAAACTTGTACTGGTCCGATGAAATGCATGGTACTGTCTCGATCGGGCATGTATTGATATATGCCTTCCGTGAAAAGGCCGTCGGGGACCGGGTAGCGGAAATTGCTCATATCGTCTTCGTACTTGAACACTCACAAGGATTCTTTGCCCGCCGCCTCCCAGATGTCCACTGCGGCATTTGCGATCTGACCAGCATTGCTGCTCGCTGATCGCGCTCCGAAAGGATGGTTGTGATCTATGTAGAATTCGCCGTTGACACTCACAACCAGATATGGTTTGTGGTCCGGTAGCACCGGACAGGTGCGATGAAATGCTTTAATGTCGAAAGCGCACGCCTGCGTGCCTAAGATTGAAGCCGACGCAAACTCGTTTGGCGTCGGGGCCCTGGTGGGGTTTGCTCGTCCAGAGCTCCCCGTTCCGCATCGCCGTGAAGCAGTTAGAGCCCTCTCCGACTTGAAACGTTGTGACGCTGGGATGGTGGTTTTGTAGCCTGTGATTACCCTCGCATGTGATGCAGGAAGGTACGTTGCGGGTACCGTCGCGATTTGCACTGTGAAAGGAAGAGCCGTCCCCTCGGGGGGACTGTAAATCCCCACGAAAGGACGATGGTGAGCTGTTCCCTTGCTTTGAAACTTTCAACGGGCGCGAATCTTCGAATTCCCGATCAAATGGCCGCTTCCGGGTTGGAAGATCCGGTGGGGCGTACATGGCCGCTGCGCGCTTCGCGTAGAGCAGGGTGGCGAAATGTTGCGCATAATAGGCCGCGTCGAAGAGGGTGCCTTGGAGGATAGCGTGTCTAGCCTCTCAAAGGGGTACCAGACCGCATAATTCTCCTCAAAGTCCTCGCAATTCATGAAGAAATTGCGGTGCTGCTTGAATTCGGCGATGTAAGTGGTCTTGTGCCCGGTGGCGGCGGCGACTGGTACCACCTCGGAGAGTTCTTCGAGCGCAGTTTCCATATTCAAGGATCCCTGTTGCCATTTCAATGGGGACATGCAGGATGCGTGCTCGTCCGAGCCCCAGTCGGGGGAGTCTGTATCAACTTTAGCATGTCAAATATCAAGACCTTGTCTGGGCTCGGGTTGTCGAGGGTTGGGTCTGATCGAAGAGCTTAGTCGGGATGTCGTGCCCCGGTGCAGGATCATCTGTAGGCGCTGGTCCGAGAACCAGTGAAGGGGCACGTAACAGTTGTGAGAATGAATTGGAGGATGACTTGCGGAATTTTGACCGCTGGGCGGCTGGCCCGGCATCCTGACAACGGGGTTGGTCAAGATCATAAATCCCTTGATTGGGCGCCCTTGGTTTTATCGCTTTTCTCCGTGTCTGTGCGTTCTACCCTCTTCCTCCTGGCTCGTTCCAGCTCACCTCGAATGAAGGCGGGAAGCGGTCCGACGTCCAAGCAGTAGAGCTCACTGTTGATCATGTCCAACATGTCCGTCCGCCGTGTATCCGTAGAAAAGTGCAAAGGCGGACCAATGTCCGGATGCTTGACTCTGTCTTCTTGACAGTTAAATGTCTGGTCGATACTGGTTTCGTTGAACCTCTCGCAGCTAGGTTGTGCCTGTTTCTGATTCTCAAAGTCCGGCCTGTAGGATCTTTGAGGCCGGAGGTATCATGCGCGCGTCGAAGTCAAAAGTGGCAGGAATGGGAGCTATAACTCCAGCATTAGGTAGTGTAGTCATGTCGAAATTTTCTGCGGAAAGGACAGTGGTCCAGCGAGATACTGAGAGTGGTGCGCGATACGGAAGAAACACGGAGTGGTAATCCGTTAGCGCCGCACACGGACCTCGGACATAAACTCGCGTGATCGTGTTTACTGAACCGGAGGTCTCAGACACTCGTTGACCCTTTCCTTATCTTACGCTTACTCTAGCCGTTCGCAAGCTCACGTAAATCCAGCTAGCAATAGACAAAGCGTTGTTTCGGTTAGCTTGTATACCCCTGGAAAATGTTTATGACTACTCAAAGGACATACCAGTATTCCGCTTTGACTGGAGCCAGAATGCTGTGTACAAGCGTGATCCTAAGTCAGGTACAGCCTTTATCTTCCAAGTCAAGAGATGGAGGAATACTCGGAGATATGCATGTCCAGTCTGTCGCTCTCCCCAATCTCCTCCCCCAATGAGCGCCGATCTTGCCTTCGCAGCTCTGGCCCTCAGTTCGTAAACCTTTGTCTTTTAGGTCCTGCTTTAACCCCCCCCTATAGCGAAGGACATAGCTGTTTTCATCCGAATGGACCACGAAATCAGGTACATACGCCGTTCCTTCTCAGTGATGAAGTGGGCTCACCCTGGCGCTAGGAACAGCTCGAGGAGCTCAACAACCGATGCATTTCCCGTCTCAATACCCTGAATGACGCGGCGATGGCCTCGGTCGAGACCCCTATCATTTCAGACTTCCTGGAGGAAATGGAACTGTATTTACCTCGCGTGATTCTTTCATAGCGCCCGCTGACGATACCCATTAGAGTCCTGAGAGGGATCATCGAAAAGCTAGAGAGGCGAAAAGCGATGAGTTCATTCGCTGCGTTGTTCCATCAAGAGGAGATTCAGGGGTGGATCGCGGAGCAAAATCAGAGAATTGATGAGATCTTTCGCACGGCGATTGTAAGCGTCCTGAGCCCGTGCTCTGGCTATTCTCGGTGACGTCTGCCCAGATCCAAATCCTAGTTGCACATGCACGTCAAATGACAGAGACCCGGGCAATGCAGGAACATGCGCTGCATGAGATACTCGCCGTGATCCGCTCGTACTTCAACAGCGAGCTCGCGATTGACTCTGGCCTCGTCGCGGCGGCTCTGGATCTTGTTACGCCAGTATCTGAAATCCCGTCTCCTACCGCATCGCCCAGATCTGCTCGACCCTTTCACCAGGCCCTGCGACTGCCTCCCATTCCTCCCGCGCAACTGTCTTTCGCCGGCGTCGTACCCCCATCTCCACAAGCTCCGTCTTCGGACCTTCTGTCTACCCATGAGGGCTTGGGGGAAGCCTCCACCTCACACGTTGCACTTCAGCCAATTCACCCAATTTTCAAGGAGGAGAACGGGAAAGTGTATGGGAATGCGCCGGGGCTCATTGTCCGCTTGCGTGAGACAGGTATTATTCCATTGTCGCACGGATCCATAATGATCTGACCGGCAGATGACGAGCATTTTAAACAAGTGGTACTGGGGACGTATCTGGATTACGCTACGCCGCCAGAGTGTTTCTATATAATCGAGCAGCGGTTTGAGGAGATCCGGTCGAAGATGGGGCAGTTTGTGAGGAGATCCAAGTGTGTGCTCGTCCCGAAGGCCTCGCTGGCGCTGCCGGCTAATGAGAAACTAGGATCGTCGACGTGATAGTCTCGTGGTTGCAGACTGTCCCTTCTGATTCAGACATATTCGAGCGAATGAGAGCTTTTGCGATGCACCATCGGCTCATTGCAGACCATCAGAGAATGATTCTTGATGCTATTAGGGTCCGAGTGAGTCACCATCATTGTGACTGTAGTTTACAACTCACTGAGGGCCGATAGACGCTCAAACCACTAGCACCTCCGACGCGAGGACCAGCGGTGGAGCCCACGGATCAGAGGAATTTGCCATTACCTTGACA
>JARGYA010001034.1:0-26265 GCA_029204335.1 Mycena vulgaris | reverse complement strand
TTGAGCTTTGGGAGGGCCGAGAAGCGGCGGGCACGGAGAGGCAGCGTACGCGTAGAGACTCGCAGACGACAGGCATGCCGCCACGCGCTCACGTGCCGCGCATACGAGGACAACGGCAGCGCGTTGCCAAAGGACATCCCCCCCGGAGTAACAAACTTGCCAAGACGAAGCGACTGGTCGACGGACAGATGTAATCTTGACCGCGCTCTCGAGAACAATGGGCCCGACGGACTTGAGAAAAATAGGTTTACGCACTCGCCGAGGTCAATATGCGCCCAAATTTCCAACAATATTAATGTCCCTCAGCAAAGGACGTGACTTGGCGCGCCCAAGGCAACGAACAAGAAATTGCACCAAGTCCGCGATTTTGGTTAATGGGACATGTTCCATTAACCAAATGATGGCGCATCAATGAAGCGGCGCGCCCACGACTTGGGGAGCGCAGGTTTTTTTCAAAGCCCGATTTGGTTAATGGAACACGATCCATTAACCATTTGATGGCGTTTTGCGAAGCCCGATTTTTCCTGTTTTTTTTAAGTCCACGATTTTGGTTAATGGAACATGTTCCATTAAGCAAATGATGGCGCATCAATGTCTCGTGATGACCCTCAAACACGGGTCTACTTGCGATGGCTGCCTCTCCGGATGTCGACGATGGCCTCGAGTACTGGAAGACACAGCCAGCCAGCCTGGACGGTGTGCTCGGTGGATTTGGATCTGGTGTACGCCGTCCTCTCCTCTCTGCGTCCCTCGCTGATCCAGCCTAGTCGCTACCCCGCGTCGACGCGCTCGGCTCGCGGCTGTTCCTGCTGCACCTCCTCCCCGAGCTGAGCACCGTCCCCTCCGCCTTGCGCCCCCTCGTCCCCCCACCCCCGCGCCGCACACGCGCCCTCGACGTCGGCGCAGGCATCGGCCGCGTCACCGCAGACGTCCTCCTCCACCTCGTCGCAGACGTCGTCCTCCTCGAGCCCGTCGACAGCTTCGTCCAGGAGGCCCTCGCCCGCGGCCGCGCCAGCACAACCGCCACAAAGGCCCCGGGCCGCCACCCGTGGCGCGGCATCGCAGACAAGTCCACCAGCGTCACCTTCCTCCGCGGCACCCTCCAGGACTTTGACCCCGCGCGCCCGCACCACGCGACCACCCTCGACCGCGTCGGGTACACCCGTCCGAGACCGACGCCGTCTCGGGCTTCGACATCGTCTGGTGCCAGTGGTGCCTCGGCCACCTCAGCGACCCCGACCTCGCCGCGTTCCTCCGCCGCACCCGCGCCGCCCTGCGCGACCCCGCCGCAGCCTCATCGTCGTCAAGGAGAACCTCTGCTCCGACCGCCTCGACGGCGCCGCCGTCATCGTGTTCGACGAGCAGGACTCGAGCCTCAGCCCGGTGCGTCGCGTCTGCATTCCCCGCTGTCCCGCTGAACGCGTTACAGATCCGACCGCGCGTGGAAAAAACGTCTTCGAGCAGGCGGGCCTCACGCTCGTCCACGAGCAGGTCCAGGACGGTCTCCCGCCGGGCCTGTATGTCGTAAAAATGTGCGTTTCGGTGCTTTCGCCTGCGCACTTCCTAATGCCTTGGCCAGGTACGCGCTGCGATGAAGCCCTCAAAAGTATCTAGAATTTTGTATTAATTCGACACCTCAATCTTGAGCATCGTCCACCCCTTGCGCCGAACACGGCACATAACCCCTTCGGTTACCTCCAAATCTTTCCTACATTAGGGCCGTGCGTGCACGTGTTTATCTCGCTGCGCGCCGCCGGTGCCGCATGTAATAAAGAGACAAACAACGTGCACGCACGCTAGAATATTTTTGGCGAGCATTCATCTCTTCACTCTCAGTATTTCAAAGGGACGCCAGTAACATTAGTTATATTGCTCGAAAAACAACAGGACGCGCGCATCTCTTCACTCTCAGCATTCAAGGGACGCCAATACATGAGTTATATTGCTCGAAAAAAACAGAACCGGTATGCGATGATAATACATTTTGCGCAGCGAAAAAACAGTGCAAGTTTCACGGAAGAAAACAAAAACCAAGGATGAAAGCGGGCACTCATTACGACTCGCCCCGCGACGACGCCGCGAGGTCCGAAGAGAGCACCGCGTCGCTGAGGCTGTGGCGGCGGCGTGACGCGGGCGTCTCGCGCAGTGCGGGGAACGCGCCGCGCACGAGCGCGTCGAGCTGCGGCCAGATCTCGTCCGACGTCGTCCCCGCGAGCGTGCGAAACAGCAGCGTGTGCGCGGGCGGAAAGGCGAGCTGGTGCGGGTGCTGGTGCCGCGGCGGCGCGCGCGGGAGGCGCGTGCGCTGCTCCGCCGCGCGCGTGTAGTACGCGATCAGCGGCGACGTCGAGGCGTAGAACTGCGCCAGCCGGCGCGCGAATATCTCCTGCGGGGGCGTGAGCGACGCGGACGCGAGATGCATCACCAAGGGCACGCACGGGATTGTCGTCGGGGCGCTTGGTCAGCGGCTCGCCGGTCGCGTCGTCGAAGCCGTCGACCTTGGGCGAGTTGAACGAGGTGTTGTAGACGCGGCCCGAGGGGAGGTGGACCCAGCGGTCCGAGATGCGGCTGAGGATGACCTCGTCCGGGACGTCGAGGTTGACGACGAGGCTCAGGGGCGTGCCCTGCTTCCTGCGCGCGGCGTTAGTGGAGGGCACGGCACACGGGGGCGCGGGACTGCGGCGGACTTAAGATGGGCGTCGAGCAGCTCGCCCTGCGGGACGGTGCGCGGGAAGCCGTCGAGATCCAGTGCTGCGAGGCGCGAGAATTAAACCAAAAGTCACAGGCACGCGAGGAGGCGGACCTTGTTGCGCAGCGCGTCGAGCTTGCCCGCGACGACCTTGAGCATGAGTTCGTCGCCGAGGAGCTTGCCCTGGGCGACGATCTCCTCCGCCTGGCGGCCGACCTCGGTGCTGTTGCGGGATTCAAAACAGGCGGCGGAGGGGAGGTGGGTACGTACCGCTCCGCGATGTGTTGGCGCAGCAGGTCGCCCGTGGACAGCGAGACGATATCGTACTTGTTGACGAGGCGGGCGGAGAGCGTGCCCTTGCCCGCGCCCGGCTTGCCGAAGATGACGAGGCGGAGAATGTTGCCCTGCTCTGCGCGCTCGTCCTGCGCACGGAAGGTGTTGAGGAAGAAGGGGAGTGCGCGACGGGACGCGGGAGACGAGGAGAGCCAGCGGCGAGCGGTGGGCTGGCTCCGGACGGGGAGCATGGGCGGGGAGAGGGGGAGGGGCCTCAGGCTGAAGCGAACCACATTATTTATTATAATATTTTGGGGATCGCCGGTCACGCAAGCGGCTGACATTGAAATTCCGGGCCTGGCCTCCGTCCAGATCCCATGAATTGCTAATCCGCGATTCCTACCACGGCTCACGGAGTTGCGTGCGATATACGTTTTATTTCAGTGTAATGCGCCAATTAATGCGTGCCTATTTCTTTTTTTCCGTTCATTTCCGCAAATGCAATCACTTTCCCGCCACGGTTGGCGTAGTAGCTACAACTCGGCATGTTCCGGAAACGGGACCGCGCTTATCCCATCTCTTGAAGTTGCCCCAAAGCAAACCCCTAACGCCTTTTATTTTAACGGATCAATCGATCGACGGACTTATGAAAAATCCACTCGCGAGCACCGACGCGGTGCGGAGTGCACCGTTCCTCCGTGCCCGCTCCACATTGCACTCCTTGAACGAAGTGGTCGATTTATTTGTGAACCAGCGGACGTGCCTCCACACACTATTCCGTCGTGAAACAGCGGGGTTACAACATGTACCCAGTGTTGGTCGCCGGCCATTTTTCTGCCATCGATTCTCAACGCTACCCGTGGGATGTGGACGGATGTCCTTCCCCGGCAGCCCCCCACCCAATCGCTTCGCGCATCTGCCTCACCTCCAGCACGCCCCGCACCTCCGCGTCCACGCACGCGCGCACCGCAGCCGCGCCAACGTGGTCGACATGCATCGGCGGCGTGGTCAGCGCGTTGGCAACAGACACAAGCGCCGACGGCGTCTCCCCCGAGACCGGCGGCAGCTGCGCGAGTGCCGCACGCAGCGGCGAACGCACCGCGGCAGGCAGCCGCGCGTGCAGCCCCGCCGAGAGGTCGAACAGTGCTGCCGCGGGCGTACTCAGCGGCCGCTGATGCGCGTGGTAGACCAGCCCTGCGTCCGCACGCGATTATTCAGTTAGCTGCATTAGTGTAGACACATAAATACGCACCCGGGCGCAGATACACCCGCGGAAGCGCTCCGGGGCGGCAGCGAGCAGCGCGTCGAGCCCGCCGCTCCGCCGCGCGCTTCGTCTCGATGTACCGCGCGGGGACCCACGGGCGGAAGATGTCTGCAGCGGAGAGGAACACGAACGGGCGCGCGCTGCCCGGCGCGTCCGCGGGCGGCGCCGATGCCAGGAACGCCTCGCACACACGCAGGGCTGCCCAATAATACGTGTTTGTGAGCCCAGCCAAAGCCGCACGACAGCACGCACCGGAATCGCGGTTCATCGCCTCGTACGTCGGGCCTGCGGGGCTCTGCAGCGGATTGCGGCCGCCGACGAGCGCGCGGAGCAGCGCCGGCGCGTCGGCGTCGCGCACGGCGCGCTTGTAGGTGGGGTCCTCGAGGAGGATGCCGAGCGTGTGCACGACGGCCGCCGCGCCGTCGAGGTGCCGCGCGAGCGTCTCGGGCCGCAGCGCGTCGCCCTGCTGCCAGTCCACGCGCGCCGTCCACGCGGGCGTATGGCCTTTGGGCGTCTGGTATGGCCGCCCGGAGGAGCTGGGAGGAGTGAGCGGCGGAGTAGTGCGCGTGCGTGCGCGACGCACCTCACGCTGGTCACCTGTAGCCCTTGCGCGAGCGCGCTCCTGCATATCGCGGATCCTGTATACGTCTATAGCGCGCGCGCGAGCCAAGGAGGGCGGGAGGTACCTATGAAGCCGTTCCCGCCGACGACGACAAGTTTGGACATGAGCGTCATGGTCAAGTTTATTACTAGTACACCAAAAGTCACACAAGAAAGATGTTTCGTGATTTCAAAATGATTTCGCCAGCGACGTTACAATGTACGACTGTAGCTAGCTGTATCGACCTGGAGGGCAGCGCGTATGTATGTAACGGAAAATGGGGAGGGTCGTAGCATTAAAACGATGAGCGGGCTGCCAGATGTGGGAGCTCTACCGCCGACCAGGGTCGTTAGGTCTTGTATTCGTTGCCGATCATCGCATGCCAGGAACCCGACTTGCCCCAGACGGCGCGCAACTAGTGCCCGCCGCCAGAAAGTGCAGAGGAAACCCGAAAGCAGTGCAAGAAATAAAGGATAAAGAGAAAGGGGGCCTGTTGGACTTGTTAGATGGCTCCGGCCGAGACCGAGAAGGAAACTGACGTCAAGGCGGTGGTCTATTTAGTCAAGGAACTCCCATTTGACTGATAGCGAGATTAGGCTGGCAAAAAAAAGGACGCGCCGGAACACGTACTGCCAAATTCGCCGACTGACAACGCAGCAAGGGCCTTGAACATGGCGACAGACATGTCGACCGACTCCTTGTTGGTGCAGCTCGGGCATTCATCGGCGACACGGCCGTCGACAGGACTGTATGAACGATGAGCGACGACCGACACCCCAGAAGGATCCAGCGCACCTTTCCGTTGGAAGTGTTGATGACGCGGATCTTGCGGTCACAGTTGATCCCCTTGGCGTACGTCTGTGTCTCGAGGGCGACGACAAAGTCGGTGTCCTTGTGGACCATGCCGCAGGCACCTGCGACACCGTTCTGGGTGAACCATGTCCCGAAGCCGCCGAGGACAAAGCTGCCCCCGGACGACGACGCGGTCTTGGTCGGTGTCGCGGCGGTGGTGGTGACCTTGGCAGTGGTCACAGCGGTGGTGGCTTTGGCGGTGGTTGCCTTTGCGGTGGTCGTCGTCTTGGGTGTGGTCGTGGCTTTGGGAGTGGTAGAAGCCTTGGGGTTCGTGGAGGTGGTGACGACGACTTTGGTGGTGGTCGGAGCAGCGTGAGTGGTCGTCGCTGCTTTGGTGGAGGTGACGACGGCGGACGACTCGTCGCCGTCGTCGCAGTCCTCGTCGTCGTCGCCGGTGCCTTCGTCCGCCTCGTCATCGTCGTCGCAGTCCTCTTCGTCGCTGTCGCCGGTGCCTATGTCGCTGCCTTCGTCATCACAGTCATCGTCCTCGCCGCCTGCAGGAGTGGATGCAGGAAGAGCGGCGCTGGAAGGCTTTGAAGCGACGCTGGTGGGCTTTGAAGCGACGCTGGTGAGCTTGAAGCGACGCTGGTGGGCTTTGAAGCGGCGGTGGTGGGCTTTGAAGCGGCGGTGGTGGGCTTTGAAGCGGCGATGGAGGACGTGGAAGCACCGGGGCACGCAGCAGTCGCGCCGACCGCGCAACACGCAGGGCGGTTGTTCTTGACTGTCTCCGTGGCCTGGGGCGGGGTCAGAAAGGCACAGGGGAGATGAAGGCAGGAGTTACGAGGAGGGGGTGGCAGCAGAAGTCGAAGAATGACGTGTTGTGCTTGTTCTCGCACCCGATGGCGAGGTAGCGCTCATGGTACGTGGTCGTAGACCTCGAGGTAGCCGGTAGCCCAGCCTACGGGGGGCTGGGTACGGGGTACATGGTGCCGGCGCACACGAGAGAAAGAATGAGCGGAGGCGGAGGCGAGAACGAGAGCGAGGACGGTGGAACTAGCAAGGGAGAACATTGTGAGAGCTAGAGCGAGCGTGGGTGGGCTTGATATAAGGAGGGTGGATTCTGGAAGATAGATGAGCGTATTTGAAGGGACAGGAAGCCTCGGACTGACCGCTGGGGGAAGGCGAGGAGGACGGGGAGAAGGAACCAGGTTGGAGGAAGAAGAAAGCAACCGTACCCGTTATGGACGCAAGCCCGGGCAAACAATGCGGCTCAAAATAACCATTGGAGTTATTACTGGAACGTTTCAGCCCTCAGGCTGACGACAAGGCAAAAATACGCGAAGAAATAGGCAGAATAGAGCTCGATGGACCCACGGTATCTAGAGATTATCGGAGAGTGGGCGTGGGGGAGGGAGCGTGGAAAACGCGTGCAGAGAACGAGGTGGTCCATGGCAAGTAAACACATCAGTATAAGGCAGACAGCCCTGCATCCTAGGCGAATACATCAAGGTACAATGGGAGAATATTCGAGTTTGCCGAGACTGCGATGCACAGCAAAAGTGTTTGGCTTCCCCGCCCAAACCAAACATCCTCCCGACCATGAGTGCGTGTCCATCACCACCCTGCGCGTCCTCCCACTGACACCCTCCAGCCGACTACGCCCAGAATCCCTTTGCCTCAACCCATTCCCTAGACACGAACCCATTCGATGACCCCCGCACCGCAACAGCAGCCCGCCGACGCCGTGCGCCTCGACCAGCTGCGCCAGCGCGAGCTCGATCTAGAGCGCAGGGAGCAGGAGCTCGCCGCAAAGGCAGACACTATCCGCAAGCATGGCAGGAACAACTGGCCACCGTGTCCGTCCCCGCGTCCCGTCCCATACTCGTCTTTGACGTAACCTGCAGTTTTCCCGCTCATCTTCCACTCCATCCCGGATGAGATCCCCGAGGCGTCCCAGAGCCTCATTACCCGTCTCTACCAGCTCTGGCTCGTCCTTGCAGCAACCCTCGTCCTTAACCTCGTCGCCTGCATCACAATTCTCATCGCAGGCTCCAGAGACGGCGGACGCGACCTCGGCGCAAGCATCGGGTCAGTAATCTCCGCTCCTCCCACCGCAAGCTCACCCCTCGGCCCGCAGCTACCTCTTCATCATCTCCGCCACTTCCTTTCTCCTGTGGTATCGGTGCGTCCCCCGCCTCCGTCGCGCGCCCAATCCCTGATCGAATCCAGTCCCATTTACAACGGCTACATGAAGGCAATTCCGCATCCATCTCCCCCGCAGCCCCCACTGACTCTCCGCCCACTGCGCAGGAACAAGCTCTTTATTATTGTAAGCTACCCGCCATGCTCCGTCCGCCTCCGCGCTCACCCGGTCCTAGACTTTTACTTCTTCTTTGGAGGATTCCATCTGCTATTCAGTATCTATATGTGCGCATCCTCCTTTCTGCCCATCGCCTGACTCATCTCGCTCCAGGATCATCGGTGTCCCAAGGTAACGTTTCTAACTCCGAGGTCCCCGCTCGCTCACCCGCCCCTCCCAGCACCGGATCCGCTGGCCTGATACAGATGATCCAGATGTATGTGAATCACCAGTAGGTCCCGGTCTTCTTCCCAGCGGCCCCGCGCTCATGCCATCACAGCTGGATAGCGGCTGTGTTCTGCACTATCGCGACGGTCGGATGGACCGTGCAAGGCCTGGGGAACGCCTTTTACTATCGGCAGGTCCGTCGAGCACGTAGCCGCCCCCCGCGCCACTGACCACCGCGCAGATTTATGCTCACCATACGGCCGCGGGCCACACGATGGAAAAGGTGGGTCCGTGCGGCTGCGCTCTTGCTCAGATGCTAACGGACGTGGTGACAGGCCAAGACGGAGCTGGCTTCGCACGGCGCAAAAGCGTACTTTACTCGGGGATGAATGTTGCTCGAATACGACTTTATTTAATACGACTTTTTATTCCATGTTGTACTTTGCAGAAGTCTTGCACTGTTTACGTCGGAGATTGAATACGAGGCTGTGCCATGGCGAAGGCACCGGCGTTGGCTGTCATTAACCACCATCATCTAAAGGTATGCATTCCTCGTCCCCCGCTCGCTTGGTCCTCACCCTCAGAAGCCGTTAAAAAACATATAAAAAACTCTTTATATCAAGCGGTTGCCTTCGTTGCTTCCTGTGTAGGCTTTTTTCCCCGGTTTACCCCGCGCAAAGCTCACCCCGCCACAAGTCTCAGAAAAAGTCCACAAAGCAGTAACGACCCCCCCAAATCTTAAAAAAACAAACATGTCTTCTCCTTCTGTTGTTCCCGAAGTCGCGCCTGTCCCCGAGGCGCCGGTCTCGTCGCCCCCCACCGTCGCCCCGACGTACAACCCCCCTGCGCAGTCTTCGGTGGCATCCGCCCCTTCTGCTTCGCTGTATGTCGGCGAGCTCGACCCCACCGTCACCGAGGCCATGCTCTTCGAGATCTTCAACATGATTGGCCCCGTCGCGAGGTACGGTCGCCGCCCTGTATGTCCGCTGGCGCTGACTCTGCCTCTTTGCACAGCATCCGTGTCTGCCGTGACGCGGTCACCCGCCGCTCCCTTGGCTATGCCTACGTCAACTACCTCAACGCTGCGGATGGCGAGCGCGCCCTCGAGGGCCTCAACTACTCGTTGATTAAGAACCGCGCGTGGTGCGTCTGACGCCGTTCGGTCGCGCCCGGGCGCCCCACTGATAAGCTTATCGCAGCCGCATTATGTGGTCCCAGCGTGACCCTGCGCTCCGCAAGACCGGCCAAGGCAACATTTTCATCAAAAATCTGGACGAGGCCATCGACAACAAGGTACGTGCCTTGCATTTTTCTCGTTCGCAAGTATTGATTTGGGTAGGCGCTCCACGATACGTTTGCCGCGTTCGGTAATGTCTTGTCGTGCAAGGTCGCCACGGACGAGCACGGCATGTCCAAGGGCTACGGCTTCGTCCACTACGAGACCGGCGAGGCCGCCGACAGCGCCATCAAGGCCGTCAACGGCATGTTGCTCAACGACAAGAAGGTCTACGTTGGGCACCACATCTCTCGCAAGGTCCGTTGTTTCGTGCGAGATGCAGCAGTGCGCTGATACACCACCCAGGAACGTCAATCCAAGCTCGACGAGATGAAGTCCCAGTTCACCAACCTGTACGTGAAGAACGTCGACCCCGAAATGTCGCAGGACGAGTTCGAGAAGCTCTTCACTCAGTTCGGCACCGTCACCTCTGCCCTTATCCAGATCGACGAGGAGGGCAAGAGCAAGGGATTCGGATTCGTCAACTACGACAACCACGAAGACGCTCAAAAGGCCGTTGACACCCTCCACGACAGCGAGCACTACGGCAAGAAGCTCTTCGTCACGCGCGCGCAGAAGAAGGCGGAGCGCGAGGAGGAGCTGCGCCGGTCGTACGAGCAGGCCAAGATGGAGAAGCTCAGCAAGTACCAGGGCGTCAACCTGTACATCAAAAACTTGGAGGACGACGTCGACGATGACAAGCTCCGCACCGAGTTCGAGGCGTTCGGCTCCGTCACGAGCTGCAAGGTCATGCGCGACGAGAAGGGCACGTCCAAGGGCTTTGGGTTCGTTTGCTTTTCTTCCCCCGATGAGGCCACCAAGGCCGTCGCGGAGATGAACAACAAAATGATCGGATCCAAGCCCCTCTACGTGTCCCTCGCGCAGCGTCGCGAGGTCCGCAGGCAGCAGCTCGAGAGTCAGATCGCCCAGCGCAACCAGATCCGCATGCAGCAGGCTGCCGCTGCCGGGCTCCCTGGAGGCTACATCAACGGCCCCATGTACTATCCCCCCGGCCCCGGCTTCCCGCCCCAAGGCCGCGGCATGATGGGCTACCCCGGTCAGCCGGGTATGATGCCCCCGCGCCCCCGCTACCCCCCGAACAATGGGCAGGTCACCGGCATGCCCATCCCCGCGCCCTACGCCCAAGGCCCTCCCCAGCCCTATGGCGCCATGCCCGCCGGCGGCTTCCGCGGTGCGCCCCGCCCTCCGGGCGCGCGCGGCCCCGGCTCTCCCACCATGCCCAACGCGCCCATGCCCCGCGCCGCTGGCCCGCCCCCCGCGAACAGCGCGCCCCGTGCGCCCGCGCCACAGGGCGTGCCGCCGCAGAGCCGCGCCCCCCCTGCGGGTGTTCCCCCTGCCCGCGCACCTGTCCCGGCACAGCCCTCGTACAAGCTCAACCCGACGACGCGCAACGGCGGGCCCGCCGCGCCGAGCGGCCCCGACGTCACCGCCGCTGCGCTCGCCACCGCGTCGCCCATGGAGCAGAAGCAGATGCTCGGCGAGGTGATCTACATGAAGATCGCGAGGTACGGCTTGCCGCTTTAGGTTTATTTTTCTTATGCTGATTGTTATCTGTTTTGTTTAGCACGCAGCCGGAGCTGGCGGGCAAGATCACGGGAATGTTGCTCGAGATGGACAACAACGAGCTGCTGCACCTGCTCGAGTCGCCCGACGCTATGGCCGGCAAGGTCAATGAGGCCCTCGCGGTGCTCCAGGAGTTCGTTAAGGAGGACTAAGTTTGTGTGGCGCTCTCTGGACCGACCGCGTGGTCGGGACGTCCCCTCGTTTTTCGCTCGTGCTATCGTTGATCATCCGTGACCTCTGTCTTGTCCCGCATCGCCCATCGTTGCCTCTGTTGTGCTTTGCTTGCTGTCTTGTCAGTAGGATTTTGGTGTAGGTCGTTCTTTGTGTACTTGAAGAACAGAGGTGATACAACTGCTTGACAAAAAAATTGTTTGATATAAGGCGCAGAAGTACAAGTAGATACAACATTGTCGGAAGTCCGACGAGATACAGTATGGATACAAAATAGGATAGGTAGGTTTCTTAAGGTTTCGTCGTTTTACTCGCGTCGCATGGCGTAAGCAATATGCAAATGGCTCGATAAGTCGAAGCCGGTATGATACAAGTCGTCCTGGGCGTCCTTGATAATTCGATCGACCCTCGATTCGAGAAGACCTAGATGCACGAACATGGGCTTCAATGCAGGCAGCAAGAGGTCGTAGGCCATCCACTGTAACTGGCCCACCGTCAAGATGCGATTATCTACATCGCGTGGTCATGATCAGCGACAGTTTCTGAGTATTATCCCGCCTACCTTTGGGGTAGAAGCCCACTGGGATGACGCCCTCGTGCACTGTGATGTTCTCGAACAGTCCTGTCTCTTCAAGGAGGGTTTGGAATCGCTGGGGGACAGTGACGTCGATCCCGAGGGAGACCAGACAACTGCGGTACGTCTCCCACAAGGTGAACCACCCGCGGGGCCCCGAGCCGAACGTGTACTCGATTTCCGGTTTGCCGTCCGCCTGTTGTGCATGTCGGTTGGGCCAGCATAAAATACAATAAGATGGGACGCACGAATTGCCTCAGATCCGGCTCAATTAGTATAACAAGGCCGCCAGGTCGCAGTATACGGCCTACTTCAGTAAGGAAGCGCGAAAAATCGATCACCCCAGCATGTAGATATCGTGAGTGAATTAAATCGAACCTGCCATTTTCGTAGGGCATGTCGGAGGTGTTGATGTCCCAAATCTCGAATCTAATAGGCAGGATTAAATAAGGAGCAGGTTACTGGGTCTGACTTACCTACATCGTTCTGGGACCTCGCTGAGGGCATTGTGAATGTGGCACATATCAGAATTGGAGGACGTACGTGAATTGGATTGGGGCTAAATCTACGCCGGTTACACAGACCTTCGCACGACTCTGAACACCATATGGGATACTGACGACGACTTGAAAAACGAACCCAGGGAAATAGGTCGCACATGTCGACTGCCCAGAAGCCCCTGCCGGTCCCAAAATCGAGGACTGAACGGAAATCAAGCCACAGTATGAGCAGAAGGATATACCCGCTTGCCTCTGCGATACTCCCCGAACTGGAGAGTCTCTTTGACTGGTCCAACATATATTCTCCCATCGAAGACGAATTTGATGAGTCGATGAAGCAAACTGGAACGCTGTACGTCCGGGATCGCATATCGCGCTGCCAGCCATTCAGGGAACGTACTTTGATTTCTTCAGCATCAGCAGGTAACAAGTACGTGGTATTCAATGCGTTAAATCTGCGGCCATGCATTTCGTAGAACAGTTCAACGTTGTCGATAGGGAGATAGCAGTCGTCGTCGTCCAGCGACATATCGAGGAGGTGGGAAGTGAGTGTGAGTATTGAACAATCCCTTCTCCCGTCCGCGGCATTAAGTCGCGGCGGCGGGTCCCAAAAGCCATTGATGATGCCTGAAAATTGGTATGTACCTTCCTGAAAACGGAAACTTGATGGCAAATTGATCAGTTCGGGGTTCAATCGAAGTCAATTGCAAAAAAAAAAAAAAGCATTATGGATCCTCGTGCCCGGAATGCCAAATTTGAGTTGATGAAGCGCCACAGAAGTCAATATAAGGCGCAAAGCAGCGTGAAGCTGCCACGGTGGCCGTGTGGCCGGATAAATCGCAAGGCGCTTCATACACCGAAAACAAGTTAATTGGGGCTTCTTGACCGCCATTAGCCCAGCGGAGCCGAGCCCTCCCTCAGCTTGAAGGCTCAATCGCGGTTCCGCCCAGAGGTTGCGATTCAAATAGTGGACGCATCGAACGTGGAGACAGAGTAAAAATTAATTGCAATGCAGTTGAGAAGGAAGCAGTTGAGCCGATAGAGCAGCACCGAGGCGGACCGAGGCGAGGTCCACATGAAGAGCAATAACTGGCGAGCAATGAATGTCATTGACAAGGGGCCGCCCACCCCGACTTCCTGACTGTTCGCGACGCGCCGTGAAACGGCACGTGCCACTGTCACCAAGCTGCCGTCACTCTAGTCACCACCACAACGTGCACAGACGTCCACTCGCACCTCGGCTCGCACATACCTTTCCCTTCATCATCGCAAATATGCCTTCGGAGTACGAGATCGAGCGTTCCCGGAACATCGCACGCAACAAATTGCTTCTGGAGCAACTGCAGCTTAAACAGGCTGTCGACGATCTTATTCCCGTTAAATCCAAGCCAGTCAAGTCCCAGGCGAAACCCATCCAGTCGGCGAAAACGAAGAGGCCTCGCGACGACTCTGCCGAAGGGCCAAGACGGCAGTCTACTCGCCTCCGGAAAGACGTGGTAGATCCCAATGAGAGCCCCTCAAAGCGAAAGAGGCGCGAGGTGGGTTAAGTGAAAAATACCTGCTCTCCCGTCTCTCACTTCGCATAGGCCGAGCTTGAAGAAAGACGCGCCTTGGAAGCAGAGGAGCGGATGGAAGCGGAGGAGCGCGCGCGAGTTGCCAAACGAGCGCGTCATACAGATCTTGACCTCACCACTCTTGCCGAGGACGAGAAGGACGACGACATAGCCAACCTCTCCGTGGCGCTTCAGAACGTATCCCAGACTAGGCGGCATGCCAGGGACGAAGATGCATTCACCTCCGAAGACGAAGCGGAGGAGAATCTCATTTCGGAACTTCGCGACAAACTCCAAGATTTGAAAGTTGTATCTCGTGCCAAAGTCACCCAGAACAGGGTTCATAGTTGTCTCTCTATTCAGACACTATACCGGTACTCACGCTCGTTCTATAGGTGTATAGTGCTGCGTATCACCCAGAACCCACCAAAGATCTCATTTTTTTCGGAGGTATGACCATTTACGCCGCGTCTCCGAAGCACTCACAGTCTTCTCAGACAAGCACGGGCAACTTGGGATTTGGGACGCGCAAGCCCCTCCTGAAGAAATAGCCGACGAAGATGGTGACGTCGCCCCAGCTGGCGACCAAGAGGGAGGTAAATATTGGCGTTTGCAACTTCATTGGCCAGCAACTTCCAAATCGTACGTATTCACCAGTCATGCACCCTGCCTTTCTCATCGCCGCATATATAGCTCAATTTCATGCGTCAAAATTGACCCCGCCGACTCTCACAATGTGCGAGTGTTGACTCTTATATGAACTGTTCTCACTTCTTGGTTTAGATTTATACTAGTTCTTATGACTGCACGATTCGCAGTCTATCGTTTACATCTGGGGTCTCTCGAGAGATTTTCTCTATTGAAGACACCCTCATTTCCAGCATTGACCTGAGCCCGACTGGACATGAAATGTGGATATCAGATGCTCTAGGCGGTGTCTGGCACCGCGATCTACGCCAAGACAAGTCCAGCACTATTCGATACGGTCTTTCTGACCAGAAGATTGGTTGCATCAGCGTAAATCCCATCCGGCCCAACTTCCTCTTGACTGCCAGCAATAACCGATCCCTCAAGTGAGTGGTTTCGTTGTCCTGTACTGGTACCAAGCATTCAACGCATTCTAGGATATGGGATGTAAGGAAACTCCAAACCCTTTCCCTCGATCTTTCCGATCATGCACCTCCAACGCCACCTCCCTCTTCACCCGGCGGTCCCTTCCTTACTCCGGTTTCGGCAGTCAACACTGAAGTTGACTCTGACGCCGTGAGTGACTTTGTGAACTCAAAGCGAGGGAAGGGCTGTTTGCGAGGTGAATGGCGGCATGACAAGTCAGTCAGTTCCGCCTATTGGGATCCGAGAGGCCGTGGCATCGTCAGTACCAGCTATGATGATACGTTGCGATGTAAGTGTCTTTGTTTAAAGCGCGTATCTTGTCATGTATCTGATTTGTGTACAGTATGGGATATCGAGCCTGCCAAACTCGAGAACTCTGCGCCATTCTCATCATCTCGGCCATTCAATCGGATTCGACACAATTGCCAGACAGTCAGTCTAAGTCAATTTAGTATTATCCCCACTAATACCGACGCCGCGATTAGGGGAAATGGTTGACGATCCTTCGCGCCCAATGGTCACCCAATCCTGACGTCTACCCTCATTTCACGATTGGCAACATGGATCACAGCCTCGACATTTTCTCTTGCAAGGTCTGACCAATCATTCATCTTCAACCTGACTACTTGACGAAACCTAAAACAGGGTGAATTAATCACCAGACTTTCGGATGGTCAACGGTACGTTGCCTTTTCGATTCATGGCTTTCTCTGATCCGCCTTGTGTTCGCGTAGGATTTCCGCGGTACAGGCTGTAACCTGTTCTCATCCCAGCATTTTGGAGCGGGCAGTCAGCGGAAACGCCAGCGGCCGATGTGTATTGTGGGCACCCGGGCCATCCGAAGAGGTTACTTCGGATTAAAATTATTCCTATGTATCTTTTTTATATTATCGCCAGTGATGGGTGTCGAATTTCACATATGCGTCGCAGGACACCCAGGTCATTATCTGCGCAGGGAGGCGACGCCGAGCTTTTATTTTATTTTAAAGATAATCCACGTGACGTGTCCGGGCTGAGCCGAGACGTCGGCAAAAACTTGGACACAGGGGTTTCCACTGGTCGATTACTTGAGCGCCTAGAGCACTCCCAATCAGTACATGGTTACTACCACTCGGAATTAATATTACTACTATGCGTATGTACTGTAAATACATGTATTGTCTCTGGTTGAGATCTGGTCGACTATGGAGTCTCTTCACCCAATCGCGGAATTTAATCCTGTAGACGACGTCAAGGGCACGTTACGCGCGATTCTGCAACCATTATACAAGAAGTTGCGCCTAGCGAGAGTCAATGGAGCGCATGCAGCGAAAGCGCAGCTTCATCGAACGAGGAGATGGGGGGAACACCCGGGTATGTTCAGGTGATGTGCAATGAGGAAGCGTCAGGCTCTTCGTTCCAAGCGTCAGAACCTTTTTCCTCCTGCAGCCCTGCTCCGATCTTTTCGACGACGCCGTTCTTCTCGTCGTAGTCTGCCTCGGCGCCCCCGTCGTCTTCTTCATCGAGAGCCTCCTCGACTACCATGCCTTCTTCTCTGAGGATAAGCCAGGTGTTGTCTTTAACCTGAAAGGAATACTTTTCAGCCTGAGTCGAGGACACAGTGAGCATATAGGTACCTCGAGATTCTGTCCAGCGCTGAGCGCCTTGACAATGCGCCCCTCTTGACGAGCATGAACTGTTCGCCGGAACGAGCGCGCCAGGAAGGACGACATGACTTTCAAAGGCCACTTTGCAGGCACAATCGGAATAACCTGTACATATGTTAGTCGCTTCACAAGAGCCATATGACATGGCTGTACATCGATAACGTCGAGGTTCATGGCTTGCGAGTTCACGAGGTGCGCTGCGCGCTCTGCGCTGGCGGCTCTATTGCCCGGTCAATAGGTGTATAAAGCCGGGGTCGGGTTTTAGTACGCACTCATCACTCATGTAAACCTCTAGAAGGATCTTCAATAGATCCTTCCTTTTTACAGCCCAGTCACCATTGACGTCGATGGTTTTTTGTCGACCCTTGCCGCCGAGCCCAGAGGCCCACACCCCAAGCCCCAGCTTTGGATCAGCGCAAATAGCCTGAGAAACCTTCCCAGGAATCACATCGCCGCCAAGGGTGCAATACGCCTCGGCTGAAGAACTGTCGCGCAGATCGTTCACAAGCGTCGATAGCGCCGCGCGGTGATTGCCGAGCTACAACGGGTATACGTGAACGACATCACCAAGTATGGGAGGGGAATCTTACTTTTCCATCGACGATGGCAAGCTCGAGGCTCAATATGCGTTTCGAAAGGGGAACGAGGCGTTCTCGTATTACCTCAGCGTCGTACAGTGATGAGCCTTGCAAAAATAGTATAGTTTTCAACCGGACAAGTTTGCTAGGTGAATTGGGCGTCGTTGAGGCAAAGTAGGAAAAAAAGGTCGTTGTGGACTCGCTGCGACTCGAAGCATAGGATGATTCTAGGAAGGGTTCAGTCTACGGCAAAAGACTCGCTTCAATTGACAATGACCTTTGGCTCGCCATAACTTCGAAACATCCTCGTCCTTCAAAGATGCCAGTAGCTGATCGACACAGACCATCGCCAGCTGAGAATGCAAGTCCCGAGACTAGAAACAAAATCAATCGCCATAATCAGTGGAAATAAAAGGTGGCTTACAGAACCGCGTTTTTGCAGCACAAGATACTCGAGGAACTGAGCGCCCGCATCAGGGTTAGCTTCTCGGATTTGTTCGAGTAATGATATATCATCTTCTGGTCGTTGCGGTCGTTTCCCCGTTTCTCGCGGCATCAGGAGCTAAACACATTGGTGAAGGCCTTTTATAATGACACATGCATTGCCACTTACCCTGATTCCGCGTTCGGGATCCCGTCGTGTGAGCCAAAGTCCCCATTTTTGAGTTAATGCTCGATTTTTGGAGCTCGTCAGTAAAGACACCATGTCCTCCGTCGGATTAAGGATATCGTCGTCAGTCCATTCGCCCTCGATCAGTCTGCACACGAACAATCAGCATTTGGAAGGCGAGCCAGAAGACAACGTACTTTGCCCACACCTGAAGCAGATTCTCGTCGTCTCCTGTCTGCTTGTAGATCATGCAGAGTGCGTTGTACTGCCCAGTTTGCTTCAAGACAGGCTCTATCTCGGCTAGCACGATGAAATGGGGTTCTTGGATAAGTGTGTATAACTCCTTGGTTTTTTCGGCCTGAGCATAGATTTTTGCAAGTACAGTGTCCACGACCTGAGTTTGTTTGCAAGATGAGATTCAGACGACAAAGCAAAAGGATCGGATAAGTACCGGATAAGACGGGTCTGCTTTACGCTTGCCCTCGACATTTCGTCTTGTTCTACATTTTCTCAGAAAAATCTCGAGCATTTCGACAGCCGCCATTCCCAGTATTCTCCTCAGCTCCGCCGTGGGTGGTGCGGTTTGGGTATTGGGCTTGAGATAAGGAGAATAGTTCCTGACTAGGTTGACCACAACTGATTAGTGTTCAACACAATGTGAGAGGTGGTTGCGCGGGAGAGAAAAAGCTAGAGGAATCCGGGCGCAAACTCACTTATTTCGTCAGCTGAAACTTCTGAGGGCATGCGTTCCGCCACGCCAGCATACATATCCATTGTGTCGTTTGCATCAAACAGTGAGCCGCGTAGTTCAGGGTAGTAGCTGACAAGGACTCTGGGATCAAGGTCCCCATTGAAGAAGTTCTTGCCGGCATCCTCAAACAATGTCTCTGTGAAGCATTGGAAGCCTATTCGTTGATACACGTAGCGCAGCTCATCTGCCTGAGAACAAAGTTGTAGATGATCCAACCGCACAGATCGTAGAGTATACCTCGTCCTCGTCGACCGTGACATTTCCTTGGAGCTTCTTCCGCTGCTGGTCTGCTAAATCGACTGCTTCCTCGATCCTATGGCTGTCCAGTAGAGATTCGGCCTGCGAGATGAGGGTCGAAGGGACCAAGGATTGAACAGAATTCCCCAGGAGGAGAATGCCGGATTTGGGGAACGTAGAGGTTAAATGGCGTAGCATGGTCGCACTGTAGTGAGAGTAGGGAGTGTCCACCAAGCTTTAGGCCTTGGGGCCAAACAACGCGTAAACAAACCTAACTTGAACTCGACCACCGTGCCGATGGACTCCATCGACGATATCTGGGACATCCCTGTTGCCCCCAGATCACCTCCTCGCGCTGCCAAGGAACCCTTATTTCTGCAGGAGTCAGACGACGAGAATGATCGAATGCCGGACGCGCCTCCTCGGAGAACCGCAGTGGATATCGACGCCATGTTCTCGGCAGTGGAGAACCTTCCCGACGAACCTGGAGACGATGCCAATACTCCTTCACATACCCCGCACCCGATTCTCAGCAGCTCACCAGCCCACCATTTGGACGGCGATGGTGACCAAGGCGGAGGCGAGAAGAAACCAAAGAAAAAGATAATGCGCTTAGACGAAGGACGGCTGGTCGGCGACAGCGGGTTCCCTCAACTCATTCAAGACACGAAGAACGTCAAGATTAAAGGCAAAGGGCATGAGGCGCGTCTGCATCTGCGTGCATTGATATTGGGCTAATATTCGACACAGGCGTCGGACCTTAACAGACTTCTGCAAGTCTACCAATTCTGGACCCATAGATTATATCCGAAGACTCCATTCAAGGAAACAGTTGACCGGGTGGAAAAGCTTTGTCACTCGAAACGCATGCATGTGTGTATATCTCGGTCGCTTACCCGCGGTTTGAAACTCATTCATCGAAGAACATGCTCGGCGTTTGGAGAGATGAAGCCCACGGAGTATTGAAGGGCAAGAAACCTGGGGATGACGACGACGACGACGAGGAGGGCGGTGTGATCGACCTTACTGACCGATCTGTCCCTGGACCGGACTCTGATCAAGCGGATTACGCGTCGTCGTCGTCCCATGCTGCCACTCGACCACCATCCTCTGCTGAAGAGGATGGCGATGTCAATGGATTCGACTTCGACGCGGACATGGCGGCGATGGACGCCAGCGCGAGACGTAATGCCCAACAAACTGATTCAGACATGGACGAGGGACAGCCTGTGACCGGAAATGAACCAGACCCTGACAATTTGGACGCTACAGTGTCCCGCCGTGTCACTGAAAACGAGGATGAAGAAGCTATTTGGCAGGAGTTGCACGGACGTGTTAACCCTCCGCCTGCCTCTCATGTTTCCCACGCAACCCAAGAAGACGACGAAGAACTGTGGGATATAGTAGACCAAGCGATGAAGGGGGATGGGCCTGACCCCACCCCATACGCAGCGAGGGTTGTCGCACGGGATGCGCCGTCAGATGAAGAAGAAGAGGGCTGGAATATGGTGGATGAAATGACACAGGGCGGCGCAACAGCGACCGCACCCCAGCCGAAAATGGTGTCCACGGTCGAAGAGAACTACGAAGATATGTATATCGATGGTAGCTAATTTCGCGAGTATGTATTTGATCCTACGGCGGGCATTTCTTCTCAAAGGCAGCAACCGTAGCTTTGGCAAGATCGGCATCCTCGCCTCTGATCCGCCACTGCGAAGTAAGGGATCCACTTATGTACGAAATCTAGCAGACAATGTTGGGAAAGACTGCTTCACAAAAGGAATGAACGGACCTTGTTCCCGGCATCCTCGAAAGCTTGTGCGCCAGCAGAATCCAGCCCAACGGTATCAAAGCACTGCGCCTCAAACTTAGGATTCAGCCTTTCCACAATCAGCATCTGGTTCGTTGGACGGCCCCGTAGAGGAGGTAGAGGTCCAAGGAGAATCGATGGTTGTCTACCGGTCCTTCCAGGAAGGTTGGTGATGTAGGATTGTCGTTCTTGGTCTTTGATAGCATCGTTACCACGAATAATCTCGGGAATTTGAACCTGCAGACCATAGTATAAGAAAAGATGTATTGTTCAAGGTCGGACGCAAGGAAGACATACCTTGTCCTGGGTCCCACGCCAGTCGGAAGACGACTTGGCGAAGATAGCACACACTTTCCCTGGGAGGTTATTGTTTTTTGCGTTGGTGGCGGCAGCAGCTTCAGCACTAATTATCGTGGACTTTGTGAGGATCACGGTGAGGGAGAGGAGAACTTGAAGGACGTACATGCCAAGTGTATCGGAGATGTATAGACCCGTTCCAAGCTCGGAGTCAAGTCCAGATCTGCCAGTAGTCTGACCTTCTACGGTAGTAGGACGCACGATCTCGCCTCGACTTTCCCAGAGAGCTGCTGTTTTCTAGGGCGAGTGATTTGAGGAAGACGCTCGAAGATAAACAATCATATCGCACCTCGTTGGTTCCGTGCCAACCGACGAATTCATTGCCTCCGGTAAGACGAGGTTGAACCAGACCGAAAAGAGTACGCCGAGCAATGACGACCTCGTGAGCGAAAGAGTCCAGAATCCGCTTAACCTTCTTCGCTTTTGTTACGGGTTTTTTGGCAGCGGGTTTGATTGGGCATGCAGAAGCCTATGAAAGGGTTAGTTAATGCACATTCTGAAGTTGAAAATAACGAACGGCGGCCTTTTTGCTCGCGCTCGCTTTCGGCTTGGGCTTGGTTGTCTTGGAGGTAACTTGGACAATATTCAGCGGCACAAGAATAAAACGAGCAGAGATTTACCTGGCTTCTTCACCGGTGTTTTGGTAGCTGGTTTCAGTGAGTGGGTGCAAAGCGGACAGAGATAGAACGAACGGACCTTTGGTGGGAACCTTGGCTTTTAGGAGAGAATTAAGCCAAGTTCAGGATAAGAGCGATACGCATTACCTTTGACTGGCGCCTTTGCCTTTACTGGGGCTGAAGGGGGATTCCAGCTTCGGACACGGACAGAGATGGATTTGAACGGACCTTTGGCGGGAACCTTGGCTTTAAGTAGAGAGAATTAAGCGAAGCTCAGGATAAGAGCGATACAAATTACCTTTGACTGGTGCCTTGGCCTTTCCTGGGGCTGAACCGGTATTCTTGAGTTGAGGAGGCGGACGGAGATGGATTGAACTGGCCTTTGGCCGGAACCTTGCCTTTGGCTAGTTAGGGGATTAATTGAAGTTCGGTATAAGAGCGGTAAAAATTGCCTGGGGCCTTTGCCTTTACTGTGGCCTTTGCTTTTACTGGGACTGAAGGGTATTCTAATTTGGGAGCCGGACGGAAATGAATTGAACAGACCTTTGGCCGGAACCTTGGCTTTCACTAGGGGAGAATAAGGTGAACTTCATTCTCAGGAGAAGGATCATACCTGGCGCTTTCTTGACGGTTGCCTTAGTTTGCCTTATGTTTTTTGTTGATCAGAAGTTTCGCATATTCAGGACATAACAATTACCAGCCACCTTCTTCGCCACTGGCGTCGCTTTCACCACTACATGACAATGAGTTCTCATGGGGAGTGTTGAGAACATGGCGGAACTGACCCGGTTTCTAAAAAGATTTAATAAGTAATGGAAATGATGGATATGATGTAGAACAGAAGACAAAAACCTTCTTGGGCAACGGCTTTTAATTGCTTTCGCGACTAGATGGAGAGATTTAATTAAATCGTTAATGGTTGCGAAAGGGAAGGAACCTGGGGCTTTCTTTATGGGTTTGGGTTTCGCGGGAGCCTTGGCTTTTACTGGTGCTTTCTTGGGAACCACCTTCTTGGCCTTCCGCACTTCAAGTGCCTAAAGATGCCACTCAGTTTATGCGCCGCGCTAGCAGTTATATGTCGCACGAATTCATTCCCGACATCAGCTGTCGGCACCGGGGCCGCGAACGTGTTGAGGGAAAGAATGATATCGAACAGAATAGAGAAGGGGATTCGCATGGCGGGAAATTAGAAGGAAATGCGGCTTGAAAAAAATGACAGAAGAAAAAAGAGGTGGAGGGTGAAAAAAAGAAGGACCAGCCAGGCGAATAGAGAACTTGTTGCCGTAGCCTGGGCTTATATCTAATACTCAGAAGCACTGCCGGATCTCACCATCATGAAGATCCATAGGGACGGTGAGCAATCGCGGGGAAGGGCGCTCAATTCTACTGCGGCGAGTTAATGCTGCATCCGCGAACTCTGCCACACTAACAAGAGATACTTCCTGGTACCGGCGGATTATCTGTGCTGGTGATGAGAGGTACCCACCGTGATTGCGAGCGTAGCGAAGCTGAAGATCCATAGAGACGGTGAGCAAATCGCGCTACAAGTTAACCGTTAAGGGCAGCTCAATTCTACTCCGGCAAGTTGATGCTGCTTCCACGAACTCTACTAAAAAGGGATACTTCCCGGAAACCGGGGGTATCTATGCTGGTGATGAGATGTACCCACCGTGATATAAACATCTGCACTGGGAGCCGTTGCGAGCGCTGAGGAGGAAGCTAAGGATCGATTTCAAGAGTTTGCCTCAAACTGGAATTTCCTTGCAAACATTGTCGCTAAGTAGTTGTTGAAGAATTGATGACGTCGAAATAATCTTTGCAAGTGAGTCGGTTGTGAACATAAGGCTATGCTCAAGGCTAGGCTCCACATCGGCTCCACAAGACGAAAAGTAATAGGAGGCCAGTGGCAGTGCAAAGTATCGCGTTTCGCGGTGCCCCTTCATTGCGAGTACGCCGAGCCATGACGATGAATCACTGCCACAGCGCGCATATAACACCCACACGACGAGCAACACACTGAAATGTACGCGTTCTCATCACCAGGCATCTTGAAAGAGTCGTTCGACGCCACTCTCGCTCGCGATGGAACAAAGTGGCTCCTCGTCACGCCTAAGGGCAACGGATTCCTCGAAAGCCGCGAGCTCGCCCATCTGAACTACTCGACGACCTCTGAGCCTACTACTTGGTCGGAGGCGAAACGGCCATGCTTCTGGTTCGACAGCGACTGGGACCGACGGCCTCAACCATGGTCCGATCTCCTTGCAGCATTGCTAGCTATCGAGCCTGGCAAAGCACCCATAAGACGGACCGGTCGTACGCAGAAGATGACAGCCGAAGGGGGTGGTGAACGTGAAGCCGTTGAAGTAGAGCTGATGATGGACGAAGATGAGCTGTGCAAGGTCTGCTACTATTGCGGCGACTTCGAGAGCAATCGACTTGGAGAGGAGCCGTATCCCAAGATTCGAGGGGACGGGTACACTAGCACGTATTCGTGTCATTCAGTGGGTTCCCTTTTTTTCCCTCCCCATTTAACTCGTCGCTGACACCCTCCGTCTTGCAGTGCACCGCATTGCCCCCCCGCGCGAGAAATGCGGAACGCTCCAAGCGCACAGGCGTCCCCGTGGACGACGGTTTATTGCAGCGCTGCGAGATCATGTAATCCATTATTCCTATTCACAGAGTGTAATTTCGTCCAACTACTGGATGCGAGGACTGAATTTAGAACGACGCCGCAAATTCCTCGTGTACTTCGCGACGTCGAAGTATTTTCTGGCTTCAGCAGCGCCGGGCGAGTGAACCTGCATCATTGTGACATCCTGCAAATGGCGGACGCATGAAAGCAGGTGTATCAAAGCAAAGCATCCATTGGAGGGGCGGAACTGGCTATGTACTGAAACAGTGGATACATGTGAGGAATAAGCAGACCTAAGTATACAGATGCAACAGCGATAGCGAACGACGGGGAATTTTGCATGTACACTAAGGTAATCGACGGAATTATACGAGAAAGTAAAGCTGACGGCCACCACGTGTTGGCATCTAGCACACGGGGAAATGGAAATGAAGGAGCGGCGGCCTCTATGTAACCTCCAACACGGATGTCTCGAGGAGCCGGAACATCTCCGGGTCCTTGGATTCCTCCGACCAACCAACGACCTCCCTCCAGTTGACGGCGTTGGCCTCTTTCTCTCCTGCGCCGGCAAAGATCCCGACGTCGTCGTCGGAGAGACCACGGAAGATGAGAAAGAGCCGGGTGAAGATGCATGGGTCGTGAGTGACCGAGATATCGATCGCAGCAGCGATCCGGCTTGGCGACAGGAAACGGTAGGCGATGTTCTTGTGTGCAGAAAACGCGGATATATTGTGGCTATTGGACGTGTTTGAATTTCGAAGCTGGCGAGAATCCAGAGACTAACCTGATGAAATTCGTACGGGCGTGAAGGGACATTCCAAGTTGGTCCAGCACATTCATCAAGTGCGGCACGAAGTCGCGGAAGGACATGGCGAATCCGTTGCGCGGCGCAATGTAATCGTTTGGATCGACCATATTTGGGTCGGGCCTGGCATACATGCGATGAGTGTGAGAGCAAGGGACCAAGATGGGATTTCTCACATGGCTTCATAATAGAGAGACGTAGCGACCATCTCGCTCTCGAAATGCTCCAGAGCACCTCCGGGATGGACCCGCAAAAAGTACTTGACCTTGTTCTCGGATACATTTTCGGCGGGCGGCCATGTGGTTCCCAGCTTCCACAGCGGGGCAAATGTGAGCATAATGTCGCAGTACTGCATTGCGGGCGTCAGGACGCTCAAGTGGCACTTGGCCGTGGTCGGTTTCGCAGCGACAGCCAATTGGTCATGACGCGCGAGTCGAACATGAATTCAGGGGAATAATTGTCGTTGGCGAGCCGTGTTCCGCTGAATTCCATCTTGTGGGTATCGCCCTGGTGGACAATGTCCAACTTTCCCCAGAACATGCCGTCGACCATCGTTCCGTCCTCCATGCGGGCCATATCAAGTTCGTCTGAAGCAACGGTCGTGTCGAGGGCTACGTGTTGTCCAGGCATGAGCTCGAGGTTGAAAGTAGCAGGCATCTCCAAAACGGGGGTAGGCCTGAAACGAAAAATCACGGTAAATGTCAATAAATGCTGACCAGCGCTTACGGAGGACTATATACAGACAAGAACAAAGGGCCTTAAAATGGCGCGAGAAATTAAACTAATGGTAAGGATGAACACTCACGGTGGCTCATCCGGTGGGGGAGGCGCGTCGCTGACTATCTCGACTCGCAGTCCAGGCACTCCCATTACCGCGATTTGATAGAGTCCTCGCCCGTGAGCTGAGAGAATAAATGCGGGAAGGCGAGGACAACAGGACGAGAATCTCACATAAATGTATGGGCCCGCAACCAAACGCTGATCGATTTACATCAAAATGGAGTCTGAAAGCGCGTAGAAAGGACCCACAGCGGCCTGGAGAGACGCGTACTCGACGGGCACGCGTAAACTGAACACGGCATCGGGCGGAGGCTTTGTCCAGTCGCGAGCCACTGCTTCTAGTTCCTGTGACCATTGTAAGGGATGTGATTAGATTAATGGCGGAATACATACACCAAAACTATTCGGCAGCTTGGAAGGACATGTCAAGACAAAATCTGGCAATAAAGGTGGGGGGGCGGACCATGCGGATGGTCTCCATCTCGCCGTACGCCAAGGTGAGCAGGCGTTGGCGGGCGAGGGCCATCT
>JARGYA010001033.1:0-26292 GCA_029204335.1 Mycena vulgaris | reverse complement strand
TGGGATCAGAAACTGATATGGGAATGTGCAATTTCAATACGGGTTGTCTATAAAAAATTGCCACTTAGTGCGGTTTATAATGAAGCCCCGATCTCAGGGCGGAATAACCTAGTCTCAACAAAGCCTTACAACACAGGTGTACTGAAGCCAGGATTCGCACATTGGCCAAGTTCATCCAATGTTCATGTTCAAGTGACTTGCCATACCGGCCGCCACTATACTGCAGGTCATTGAAGATTCATTCTTGAATCCCGGTTCACTCTGTCCATCTACACCGATTCGCAGTAGCGGTCAAGAACGCGTTCAATGCGGATGTTGAAGACGGTGATCGGGATGAACTGCTCAGCATCATTCTCAGCTTTTGATTGCTTCAGCGCGTATGTGGGAATCGGTCGTCCAGGGATACCTTGGCTCGACAACCCAGAAGCGCGTGAATTCCTCAAAAACACTGTCAAGACGTATCTGACAAATTCTCAACCATGGATAACCCTAGCGCAGTATCAGCCCACCTAACCTAACAGTGACTAGCATGGTCATATTGTACCCAAACACGACAGGATCCACCTGGTGCGCCCAGCGAACTTCAGCGCTTCCCGCGTCGCCGATTTCCTTGTAGCAGACCCTGTGCTGCCTGCCCAACCGTAGGAATCTCCATAACTCTTCTAGAACTAGGAACAACTTTCTTTCATGCTTATCTGTCTCTCAGTTTAATGACCTCAGCTCAAGAGGCGAGCGATCGGTCTCGATCAAACACTGACCTCTTTGACAGGGTCCCCAAATCGAGACGTCTCGTGACTTCTCTGGACTTTCATCGAGCTCGATTCTGGACTTTTTATTGCGACTTCATGCTTGGCGCGATAAGCCCACAACTTTGCCTACCCCCCCATTTGGGTTTATTATGCATAGATCTATGTGCTTGGATTATTATTTTCTCTCCGGGGACCATGTGGATTGGACTTTTGATGGATTCGGAGCTGTCCGAACTTTGATCGCTTGAGTAATAATCGCGACGCGACGCGTGCCTTTGACCAATTTTTTTCTCTTCCTCCTTCTCCCATGCCGCTCTTCATGTATCCTAGCGCTGGAACGTCTCGAAAGCCCCCGTCTCCCCATGCTCACGGTCTTTTACTCTCCTTTGACCGTGATGAGCCGGTGGAATTCGACGTAGAAATGCCGCCGCCGGCCGGCAGAGAGCTCCAGCACAGTAGCGGGCCATATTACACCCCACACTCGTCTCGTTCACACTCACCACGCTCCGGAGCAGCCATTTACGCGTCTTCCGGCACTAGACACGTCAAATCTGGGTCTGCGCACATTTAGTGATTCTCGCGAGTTCGGCTCTCCTCATTCTCCCCTTCTGCCGTTTCCGTCTCCTGCATTCATCCAAGTTTCTGTGTACTTCAAGCTCCGTAGTGAGGGAGAGGGCACCGGGGCGCAGCTGGAACAGTGTTTTTAAAGTAGTTTGCGAAGTCCATCACCCGTTTTGGGCATGCGGATCACGGCCCGAGTGGCTGTACACCCCCCCCCCTTGACAGCTGTCACCGACAAAGTGAGGTCTGTGTCAGCGACTTTAGGATCGCTCGCCTCTTGCCTCAGCTAGGTCTTGCTCGTGCTACTTGTATTCGATTTATTTGTGGCGGCTATCGCCAGAAGGACGTGAATCAAATCCATTAAGAGGTGCACATTCAGGGTGATACGTGAGATATAATACAGTAATTGTGCACGTTACGGGCGTACCTGAGTCGGTAAGAGCTATAACCATCAATTAAACTCATGCCAGTAGCAGCCCCGGGAAAATAAATCTTCGGAGGCAGAGAGGCAAGGCCACCCAATCTATGGGCATCGTTATTTTCTGCCGATGGCTACGAAAGAGTTGGATAAAGACTGCATGCGGCCATAATCAACCAATCGTGCCATAAAAAAATCCAGCCTGAGTGTCAGTCAATGTCCTTGAGTGGACTCGAACCACGACTCTCCCGGATCGCATCAAACACCATGGGAATGGGTGGGAGTGAGTCCATACTCCAAGACGACCTTACTGTATGGGCGGACCTCGAAGGTTGGATAACTGTGAACCCACCAAGAATCAGACCAAGCCACCACCAAACCCCGTTGACATCTCTGCGCTCAATCAATTGGGATCTTCCAAAAATTATAATGACAACTTTAAATTTCGTGACTTCAGAGTTATCCTCTCACTCCCTACGTATGCTTCCCTCCCCATTCCGCACACTCAAATCCACTCAGGTCACTCCCGTGCATCCACGTGTGGAGCGGCCCAAAAGGCCCCTGACCAAGCCTGTCCACGCTGGCCAAGTATGCGCACCAATCCCCCCACCTATCATCATGGGTGTCAGAGACCGCCAAACAATTTAGAACCGCTATCGGACCCACCCGTCGCCCGAAGATATGTCGAATGACTGCGGTGCCGCCTGCATTTGTCCGTGGCCCGCACCCTCAAGTCCATCTTGAAACGTACCGAAATCCGCCATCGGCGCTATATCGTGGCCATGGTGCATCCCGGGCTCGAACGCGTCGCGGTACGAATCCGAAATGCCGAGCTGCAGCGGGCCCCCACCTGCCCCGAAAGCCGCGTCGTAGTCAAACGAGTCATATACGGGCAGCCAGCCGAGCTCTTCGGTGTGCAGTGGCGGCGCGAATAGCGGGTCCGTTTCCTGCATCGAGATCTGCAGGGCCTGTATTTCATCCTCCACCGACAAAATGCCCGACGACGCAGGGGTGGCCTCCTCCACAGACAAACTGCTCGACGACGCGGTGGGTGGGTGTTGTGTGATGTGCTCGGAGGGAACACGTCTAGGGCCAGGTCGTCGGGCTGTGGCTCGCGTGGGCGTTTCAGCCCCGATCCGTCAGCCAAGGTCTTGCCCAAGTTGAGCAGCACGGAGATGATATCGCAATTGCGCCCTGCGACGCGGAATCTGCCGCTCTTAAATCAGACTCGCGGAAAACAGAATGGAATGGGATGGGATTGAAGTTCAGTGAGGACGCACCGGCGCTCATAGAACCGCAGCACGCGCACGCAATTCTGTGCGTCGGCCCTCGCGCGGTTAAAGTCCTCCGGCGTTCCCGCGGGGGCCACCTGGGCGGACGACGGCCCACACGTTGACGAGAATCACGATGGCGGAGTCGAACAGCGCAAGCTATTGACCATCCCCCCCCGTCAAGTCAGCGGAACGCATTTCTTTCGTCCGTGGGGAGGGGCGGCGTACCATGACGTTCGCAAGCGGCAAGAGCTCGCGCCCGCACTGCGCGTGCAGGTCTATGATGCGGCCACACGCGCGCGCGGCATTAGCGCAGATGGCGAGCGAAGGGAAGTTCGTCTAAATATAACACATAACCGTGGTAATATGTCGTGTATCCGGCATATCATTTAGTATATTAGGCGGGATAGGGAAGAGGGCGCGACGCACAGAATACAGATTGGTCGAGGAAGATCTGTATCAGGTAGAGGCAGTCAATGGGAGGCACTAGACGAGAAAAGATATAGTGCAGTGAGTACATACCTGATTCTCTTGACACGGATCCCACAGCACTATATATATATATATATTACAGTCAGCATCCATCCACGACGTCCACGACGACCGTGGCTATCTACGAAGAAATTATGCACGCACGATGCTCGGGGATGAGCTCGACCCATCCATTGAGCGCAGCACTGTGGGTTGGGATTGTTTGCATCAACGCACACGTCGAGGTAGGAAGCAAGCTGGAGCAAGCGTACATCAAATCCGCGACGGTGTCGTGCGAGCAGGTCCGCTCGTCCCCGGGGTACTGTTCGACACGAAGTCAGATTTCAGACAGCAAGACAAGAGAGGGGGGAGATATTCGTACGACGGCCCCTTGGATGCGCTCGAAGATAAGCGCCAATCGGAGGAACGCGCCGAGGAAGGCACTAGTGCGTGGGCTCCGGGGCGGTTGGACCGCGGCTGGAAACCCCGTAATGTTCGTCGGACTCGCACTCGACGGGGAAGTCGAGGTCGACGCTGGGTTCTCCATGAGAAAAAAATGTAAAGCGCGGGGAAACGGAGGGAATGAAAGACGCACTCGTGCCGCGCGCGATGGCCGGGCGCCCTTGAAACGAGCTCATGAACGCGTCCATGGTCACGAGGATCCAGTACACGCGCTTGTACTGCTCGGCCTCGAGTGGCGCCACGCGCATGCGGGCGTACCACGAGCGGTGTGCGCACCCGCGGCTTGCGCGGCGCGGATCCGAGGCCGACGAGGATCCAGCGCTCCTCCGGCCTGCACATGCTATGTAGGAGAATTGCGTGTCAACAACGATTGGAGGGGGCGCGGCGGCGCACCCGGCGAGATACAGTACAGAGAGCTGAACATGTAGTCATTGATTTGAGGCCGGGAACGAAGATGAGGCGACGTACAAATGAGCTGTAATTGGTACAGCGAGGGCACGGGCGAAAAGGAAGTGCGGAGGGGCTGCACTTGTCTGAACCACTTCCAGCCGCAGCTGTGCTCGGACGCGCCCTCGAGGAACACCCTAGGATCCGTGGAGTATCTGCTGGCCGAGGCGCAGACAACCAAGACGACGGCGCCAAAATCCGGATCGCGGACATGCAGGCCGTCCGCGAGCGAGTCGCGGAAGCTCGGAAGGTGCAGATGCCGCTCAGCGGTTGATTTGTTCGAGGTATTTTTAACGAGGCTGTGGAGCAAATCATCGTCGGGGAAAGGTGCTGCGGGCGCTGCGTCGTGAGCTTCTCCCACTATTGGGCGAGGCGTCAACTCGTAAGGGATCAAACACCAGTTGAATGCAGACGTACTGGTTGAGGCGCGGTGGTCCACAGCTCTGGTCGCTGATACTGGCCACGTACGACGAGTTCTGGTGCATATGCTTCACTGCGGATTTGACAAATTGCTTGGTGCTGGATTTTCCGAGATACCGGCTGGCGTTCGGCGCCGTGTCGGATGAGAGTGATTCGGTCGGCAAGTGGGCGGTAGGAGGCGGGTCTTTGGGGCCGCCAGTTGTTCTTCCAGACTTCGCGCATACTGTGCGACCTCGACGAGCATTCGATGAGCCACAGCAGGGTCGTTGGATGGGATATAGACAACTGAAGTCGACAGGATGCTTTCAACGTGATCCCGCCCAGTCTTCAAGGCTGGGGCATACCTACTTGCGGTGCTTTGTTCTCCGCTCCCTGTAAATTATTGTGGACTCGATGCGCGCGTGATTCAACATGCACGCACCTGCCGACGCGCATGCGTGCATTCTGTTCGGTACTGACGCAATTCGTACACCGCTGGCCCCCAGTTGCGCGCTGTCGCATCGTACTGGTTTCTCGGTCAATTCCCGAATGAATACATGGTGATTGTTTGAGTATCGCGCCTTTTCTCCTCCTACAAGTCGCATGCGCCTGGCAATCTCCTGCGCTTGCCGTTTGCGTCTGAGAGGACTGAATCGTCCTCAGTGGGTTCAGGCATGAGGGGAGTGGGTGAGTCGTGTGCGTAAACCAAAAAGCGAAAGATCAAAGTGATCCTCTAAGGCAATGCAGATGTGTCATTGACAATGACGAAGCCGTCGGAGTGCTTCCGGTCACATGCAAAATCAGGGGCGTGGCAACTGCCGCAGCTGCCAGCATAGCAGCGGTGATGCCGGCACAAATTACCATCTCGCGGATTCCTCAAAGATTGTGGCATCAAGATAAATTCATCGAACTGGGTTTGACTCGAGATAACGCGTTAACATTGCAGATGATCGAAATTGGTGGGCGCACAATAAAATAAGCCTTTGGATTGTACCGGGATATACCCTTCCTCGAGGAGCCCTTGGTCGATCTTTCTGACGCGAATGAGAACTGAATGTAGGAAAAGGCCATTGTAGGGCACAGGCAGGAAGGGCCCGTCCAGGCAGTTTGGCGTTGTTCAGCTCAATTCCGTCTTTGACCGGACCGCGGTAAGGAAGGAGGGATGCAATCCGTCAGCGCGGTTGCGGTTCTCGGACTTTCAGGTAAGATACGATAACGCAATGAATTGATGCACTAATTGAAAACAATATTTCGAGGGAAAATCATACGCGCTCTGCATCAATTTAGAGCATGCACAGTGGCAAGCGGTGCGTTAAATGTGATGTGAGGCGAGAGAACGAGGGGCCCGCACGGCTCGTCGCGTTCCACTCTGACGCGGTCTCGATCAAGCTCCGGATAGGCCCGAGCATGGCCGCCGTGATGAGCGCGGGTTTCTTCCACCCCTCGGCAATGGGGAGGCGCTCCTCGCGGAAAAGATATTCACGTATCTTAATGGCGAGGGGCAACCAATCATCAATCAATCGAATATGGCGGTGAGAGCGAGCACATACTCCTTAGGGGCAATCCCGGTGCTGAAGTTGCCGAAGATGGAGAGGTAGAAGGAAGACTCGGCGCTGCGCAGGTGGAACTCCTTCTCAGTATTGACGAGAGCGGGGTTGGTCGCGATGGAGTGCGCCAAGCGCTCTTTCTGCACCTGGCCCACCGCCGTCGGATCGTAGTAGTCCTTGCCCGGATTGGAGTTCGCGAGCGTGGAGAAACCGTCTCGTTGAAGTGCACGTTGTCTCCTGTCCCGTCTGGGCCCCAGTCGTTGCGCGAGATTGACGCGTCGTGCTCGATGAGGTTGTGGCTGTAGGAGAGAAGATCAGCCACGGGCGGAAGGAATTTCTGAAGGGCGTACAGTGATAGAGCGCCAAGGTTCATGGTCTCGAAGGTGTCGGCGGTATCGTTACTGAGCAGTCCGAATTTGGCCGCGACGATGATGTTGTCGAAGTTGAGACCGAATCCCTCTAGAAAAAATCATCAGTGGAATGGTTGGAGAATATAGATAGTTCGGGCGAACCTATCGAGGCGTTCATTATCTGCGAGACGGTGATGTCCCCGTCCATTACGTGGGGAGATATCCGTGGTTCGCAAGGCTGCGAAATTATTGTTTATTTATTAGCTTGGAATAGGGGAAAACACCACACGTATTTAGCCCCGGGCACGGGGAGCGCTGATCCGTCGCGGTGGGCGCGATGAAACTTGTGGTTGTAGGCGGTCCGTCCAGCCTGCGAACTTGTTTTGGGTGTCCAAGTCCTGCCAGGCTCCGACCTTCTCCATAAAAAAGACAGACACGAGAACGAGAGAGGAGATTTTGAGTTGCATGTCTGTGCTGAGGCGTAGAATTTCGATAAGTACTCTAGGCGAGTAACGAGCATTATATAGTCGACCCGCTTCCAGGCCTGCACGATGAAAACGCAACGGGATCCGAGCGTGTGAGCGTATGTTCGGATAATGCTGCGCTTGAAGCCCAATTGGGGCATGCTCGGCTTGAAACCGGGATCGACGCTATGGTATCCAAGGCTTCCGATAGGCTGGACCAATTTCGTGCTTCCCATTGGCTGGACCAATTTTTGTCGGCGTAGTGCTCTCAGGTTCGAGGTAGAGCGGGATCCGAATGTGTGAGGCTACGTCCGGAAACTCCTGTTCGTAGTACCGGGCTGGTACCATTCCTGGCAGCTCGGATTAGGATTGCTATCCGGCATTACGGAAACTTGATGGCAGTTCGAAACCATAAACATAGTCAACGGAGGCCCCCGGCAAGGGAGGACCCCGACAATCACCTAAGATGCCTCTCCGGCGAAATTTTAGATCGGGATAAAAAATGCCCCAAATTCGCGGAATGCCAGGCCGATTTCGGATAAAAAAGTGGATTTGGGGCCCCGATGCCAGTCGCAAAATTCGGATAACGGGTGGGGTCTTGTGACCAGGCCAGCTCAGATTCGGATAAGAAATTGTGCTTGAGATGGTTCTGTAGGACAGGCGTAGCTCCGAGACGCCATTTGAACGCCCCTCAGGGCTCAAAAAAATCTAGCGGCAAATTTGAGGCTTATATAAGCGAGTTTCCACGGTAGGTTGGCAGGTTGAAACCGTTCCAAAAAAAATTCTAGGTGATATCATATTTTCTTATCTTTGGACCCCCTTGGACCTCACTTCATCCGTAACAAATGAGGGGATTAGCCAGCTTCCTCCGTCGTCAAGTATGATATCCGTGTTTCAGCCTCCAATCGTCCGTATGTGCTCTCACCATCGGAAGCCGATTCTTGCCTGAAGATCCTGGACCTTTAAGACCTCTGCGAGAGCCCGAGACCGCAGCTTTCTACTCACCCGCAATAACATAACGTGATCATCCCATCCTTCATCAACCCATCTACCTGGTCGTACACGTGGACCTTTGTGAATGTGACAGAAGGGTGGGTGGTACATTGTTCTAGCGAAATTCTCCCCCATCGGCACGGCCACCTCACAGGAATCCACTTCATTCTACGTCATCAATGGAACCGATACCTCCTGTCTCCGTACCACGTCCACATCCATGAGCGCAGCATTTCAGTCGATGGTCTGGCAGACAGCGTCGGCAAGCCATCCCGTTGGAAAGGGGGTCACATCACTGATACCAAGCACGGCTGGCCATAGTTCGAAGTGAATCGTGGAGAGGCGTTGTCTTTGTACTGGTCGCAGCCATCTCACTCTACCACCGCATCCGATCTCGCCGCGCCCACACGAGACCTTATCCAATGTCACCGACAGAGGACGCCTGGATGCCTCTCCCTCTGCCGTCCCCCGATAGAAATTCTACCACCGTTTCACCCCTGACCCCCCCCATCGCATCTGGTGTTGTCAAATCGCAGGAAGAAATGTTCGAGAAAACTGCCCGAATGCGCGAGTCAATACCTGCGCTGGAGCGGGATTGTATCGAGGATGGGAGGGGCCTAATATGGAGCAAATCAGCAGGCTTACCGACAGTCATCGCGGAGAAACCCAGGCGCCTCTGACCAGCCCTATAAATCTGGAACACAGCGACACTTCACAACTTGCACAACCACGGCCGATCGCGTTGCGTTCATGGAGGCGCGCATGCAGACTCGCGGTCTGTCGGATGAGCGGCCGCCTGATTATACAGTCCGTCCAGGTTTGTAAAATACTTAGTTCTATCCTTCTGCATCCCTCAGAAGCAAATTCACACCAGCGGGAATGTGATCCTGCTGCGAACGAGTAAGTTCGATCGCTGCACTTCGCTTCCATAAGCTGTAATGTCTGTGTGAGAATTTGGTTTAAGGCGATCATAACACAAGATCCAAAATCAGTTGGGTATCGCCTTCCTGCTCCCGAAAACAGAGGAGACTTGCCGATGCGATGGGATTTGATTAGTTGAAAACATTCTGTCTCTCCGCCGGCGCCTCGGAGGTACTGTCTTTTCAGTTGAAAACTCGCCTACCTTCCTCTCCGAGTTTCGCTGATGTTCGGAATCTCCCATCAGCATGTGGATCAGCTCCGGCATCATCCGAGCCTTCTTCTCTTTCGTCCACCTGCACTCTGCCGCCAGCTCGACAAGTCTGGCGTTCTGATGCTCAACAGTCACGTTGACTCCTGCGAAGAGCACTGGTACCGAACCACAAAAGCTGATACGTCGCGATGACGCGTACGATAGCACCACCGTGATGTCATTTGTTGTGTCAGACTAGTTACAAAAGCGCGCGCCTCAGCGCTGTTCTCGATAACTTCCAGATCTTGCACTCTACGCTTCATTCACTCACTCACCTCACCCCCACCCTCCACCCCACACATCATCATCATGTCCGGCCTCCTCGACAAAGGAAAAGAGTTCCTCTCCAGTAACTCAGGCTCGTCCGGCAACACGTCCACGCAGGGCAACCAGGGGAGCGAGGACTACGTCGACAAGGATGGGTTCCTCTCCTGTTTTTGGCCAGTCCATAACAGACGCTGACTCCGCGTGCTAGGCCTCGACGCGGTGGAGAAAAAGGAGGGCATCCCCGATAACCGACATACTATATTCTCCCGTTCCTGTCCAGATTCAGACAGATGCACTTCTCGCGTCGTCCTGACACACGAGACTTTGACCAACTCGGCGCCAATCCGGCCCTTGTCATTTGGGGTTCCGCAGTGACTGTGATCGCCGTGGCTTCTTCTTCCTCGTTCTGGTCCTTCCGGATGTCGGTCTCGTCTGTATGAACGCAGCAGTGACTTGTGTTTCGGCCTCGAAACGACGACCTGCACCTGTCACGAGATTTCGAGCCCGTGTACTTCTGGTGGCGGCGGATTTCCAGTACCACATGTCTCGGGCGGAAGACGGCACGAAAGGCTCGTGGTTATCATCCACTGTCATCCGCATACCGTAAGATCGATATCGATATGGCTCCTGAATCACTAACCGTTTACCTGGCTCTGGGCTTCCCTCGCAAAGGCCTTCGTCTCCGCCTCACAGGTGACTTTCATCCGCGTGGTGGCATTGCCTCGCGGACCCTTATTTTCTCACAGAACATGAGCAAGATCCACAAATTGAAATAAGACGCGGCTCTTGAATACACGTATACGCTCGCTGCTCCCCTTTACCTCGCTCACACTATCCGGACCATGAACACCGATGCTGCTCCCCGCAGAGACTCCCGAAAATCAAGTTCCGCGTCCTCATTGCGGAAGGGCTAATGCCGGCAAGACCCTCGATTCTGCAGCGGGTGTGCGGACACCACCAGTAGTCCCGACACCTACCGAGTGGACAGTCGTCAATGGGGAGGGGAAACCCGGACGAAGGTGCGTCCCTCAAATGATGAGCAGGATCTTCAAAGTCAGCGACGCACAGATTCATCTCGATCCTACATCGGAGGTATGTTACGCTACATCTTGAACGAGCATTATCAATCGCGTCTTTGCAGCGTTGTCAGCACGACATCACTGACGAGCTGGTGTTCTCCAACCACGAGGGTTATATTTTCCATGATACTCGGGGATTTGAAAGCGGAAGTACCAACGAGCTCCAGATTGTTCAAGACTTTGTTCGCGATAGATCAGGACGCGAACGGCTTAGAGATCGATTGTATGCCATCTGGTTTGTACGCTCCCATCATTTCATTGCACCGTCTCACTGTCCTTTCTGGAGGTACTGCATCCCGATGGACAACCAACGCCCCAGCTTGGATGTCGGACCTTTCCGCAACATTTGCCCCGACAAGAACGGTGGGTTATGAAGTGATTTCCAGATTCAAGGCTTACACGTACCAAGTTCCTGTGATTGCAGTATTCACAAAATATGAGGCGTTCAGAAGCAACACTCGGCTCAACTTGGAGGACGACGAAAGGGAGTATGAAGATCTGGAGGATCAGACACGCTGGAATGCGAAAAGGTCTTTGAAGCTGAAGACTTGAGCAAGCTTGGTGAAAGTCCCAAGTTCGTCTGCTTGGAGGGTAAGATGTTCTCAAACATGATCACTCTCTAATATGATGGTTTGCAGGAATGGAGAAACCAGATGCACGTTGCGATGATCTCATCAGATCAACAATGGATGCCCTGAATCCAGAAGCAGTGACGCTCATGCTGCTGGCAGTGCAGACTCAGAATTTGGAACTAAGTGTACAGAATGCAATACATAAGTGAGTGAGGACATTCAAATGAAGATAATCTCTCACTCAAAGGGTAGGACATCAAAACAGTTAGCTTCGGGGAAAACAGCGATGAAACACATCGTGAAATCATGTTTGGTGGCATTCCCATCGCTATTGGTGTGTGACATTTGAGGGTCGATGAATTTAATTAATTGCCGCATGTAGGGTGTGACACGGGTGGATACCGTGGGAATGCGATCGGCTACCGTCCCCGTGACCTGTGACACCATACCTGTGACACCGTGGTTTTAACTGCGGGTGAAACTCGAAATACAGCATTTTAGCTTGTTTGAATGCAGTTACGGCAGTTTTCTTTTTCACGGGTTTATCTAAACTGTACACCGTACCCGCACCCGTGACACCCATACCTGTGACACCACAGTATTGTGTCACACACTAGCCGCATGCAACTGCTCGGCCCTTTAGTTTGTGCATCCCTTTCTCCGCTCTCCTGCTGCCACCCGCTGATCCACCGCGCTCACCACCTGTCCAGTGTGTGAGTCCTGTTCGCCACTCTCCTGCTGCCGCCTGCTGATCCATCGCGCTCACCACCTGTCCAGCATGTGAGTCCTGCTCGCCACTCTCCTGCTGCCGCCTGCTGATCCATCGTGCTCACCCCCTGTCCAGCGTGGGAGTCCTGTTCGCCACTCTCCTGCCGCCGCCTGCTGATCCATCACGCTTGCCACCTGTCCAGCTCATGAGTCCTGTTCCCCACTGTGGCAGCGGCAGCTGCCGAGAGGAAGCGGCAGTGCATCGTAGATAGTCATTGTTTGGTGTGTTGATAGACAGAATCATCTTGCTTGCTCCCACGTAGTATCTCCGTCATCGTGATCCCCATGCACTGCTCTCGGCTCACTCCCGCCACATCCATTGTGGTGATCAGAGTGTGATCGATCCCACACCATCCATCGGCCCAGATTATCAGCGATCCTGCCAAGCTAGCTTTTCTTCACTTTTGCTTTTTTGCCTCGTGTTCTTTCCTCTCGCTTTTTCTGGCCCTTGTAGCCCCCCGATCGACCGACCGAACGAACGAACAAAGGAACACTGGCCCCCACGACAAGGAGCTCGAAGCGCCGAAGACATAGCAGCGTACCAAGGACTCGCAAAGAAAACGAGGCTGCGGCAGAATCCACGCCACTGGAACAAGGACAGTCTAGTCTACCCTCCTCAGCCGTTACTCCTGCGCGTACGTCTGGACTCGGACACGGTCTAAGCGCCGCCTTCGTCGGACTATGTCCACCCATCCCAACATCGATATTTTATCGATGCACATCTCTACCCGGCTCGCAAGAGACGACACCGCTCTCTTCCCCACTCCCGATCCTCACACCTTCACCTGTCACATTCATCGTGGCCCCCGTTACACCAAAACCACAAATGACACCCCCTATAAAACAACACACGATGGCGACTGGTTCTACCTTCACGGGGGCTGGGACTTCCGTGGCAACAGCGATTGACTTCTAAAGGATGTGCGTCTCGGCTTTAGAGATTGCACCGTCATGGACACGGAAAAGCTTGAGGAGGTTGGAGGTCGGTTCCGGCACGGGTCGCCGGCAGACGTCTGGTTCAAGGCGAACACGTACACCACGTGGAGCGAATTTGCGAAGGCGTTCGAGGAGCGTTTTGCAAGCATGGTGCCCATCGCGAAACCTCGCCCTCAGCTTCTGGCTGAGTTGGCGAGTATGCGAATCACGGTGGGACAGCTTGCGTCGGAGCACATCCTCGTGGATGGGGGGAAGGTCGCTCCAATGGTGGAGTTCCGGGCGCGTCTTAGAGAGGCGGTCCTGGATGCTGGTGTGGGGAAGGAGACGGAAGGGGTCTGGAGCTTTCACGCGGCGCTGCCCGCTGCGGTTCACGTCTCAATCGGCAGCGCGCCCGCCACGTGGGACGCGATGCTGGCAGCACTGGCAAATGTACCCCAGAACATGATAGACATGGAGATAGAGGAGCATAAGCGTCGTTGCGCCATTGACAAGGCCCTTGGCGACCTCAACCAGATGATGTGTAACACGCGCGTCTCGTCGACGGCTACGCTGCCGCCCTGTCCCAAAGGTTCAGACGACCACGATGACAAACGTGCCAGCGACGGGCCCACCGGCGGCGACAAACCAGGGTGCAGCAGGTGGAGGAGCGGGACGTGGAGCGGGAGAACGCGGGAGCCGATACTGCAAGGCACGGATGCACAACGCGCGGCCCTGCGCAAAATCATGCTCGACACAAATGCGCGCCAGCCCTCTAATGACCCCGCAGGTCATGTGCAGTGCGGCGCACAGGTGGCCCAACTGGAGCAAGGTGAACGGGCACATCGCGCCGGACGCCGTCTCAATCTGGTCGACGGGCTACCCGCTCTCGCCGGGGACGTCGCTACCATGCAGCGGGAATGCTGGAAGTGCGGAATGCACACGTTCCCGGTGCACAAGATCTGCCCGTCGCCGCTGGTGCCCGCTCTCGAGTGCAAGTACCGTGCATATTGCGGGACATGGTTCAGTTGAATGCAGACCCCCGCAGCGTCGGTGAACTATGTTGAGGGTAGCGGAGGTGGAGGGGGGTACTGTGGTACGAGGCGGGTGGAGGAGAGAGCACGAATGTGGGGAGCTGGGTTTTTGATGGGTACTGCGATGCAAGGCCAGCATCCAGTCCCGAGTCCCGGCCAAGTTGGTGGCTCGGGTGTTCCATCTTGTGCAGCTACACGTCCTTCTGAAATAGAAATCATTGATCTGTACTTGGTGGACCCGAGTGAGAAGAAAGCGTCGAGCGTGCCCTTCATGCATTGGATGAGCTTGGGAGGACCACAAGGGGAGAAGGTGCGAGTGTTGGGGTTGTTCGACACCGGCGCGCAGGTGGGAGGGATGAGCACGGCGTTCTACAAGGAAAAAGCGGCGCGTTTGGGGACAACGAGCGCTGCGACGTGGCACCTGCGGATGGCGAACGGGAGGATGGTGGTTCCCTTTGGGAGGTGGGAAGGAACAGTTAAGGTCAACGGCGTGCGGATTCAAGGAGCCTTCGACATCTTCGACAGCGGCGGAGGCTGGCAGGTTCTGTTCGACAAAACCGCTGCAGTCAGAGCTCGGCGTCGTTCATGACGTGAAGGCCGACATTGTCGCAGTGAAAGCAGGAGGGAGGTGCGCGATATTGCAGAACCAAAACCCGAGTGTGTGGAAGGGGTGGGCACAGGCTGCGACTGAGGCGGCAAGGCGCGAAGCCTCAACAGGGGTGAAATCTTGCGAGATTCCCCCGCGAGGCGAGTCCCCTTCAGTTTGGAACAGTCTTGCGAGACTTCCCCCGCGAGGCGAGTACAACAGGTTGCTGGCGTTGAGACCACTGATTCAGCGGCGAGGATAGAACATGTTGAAGATGACGAGCTTGCCAGCGATGACGATGAGTTCGAGGATGCGCAGGAGGGATGCAGCGGAGAGGTTGAAGAGGGATGGGAAGCTGTCGACGAGGAGGAATGGTTCGAGTGCGACGCGGCGGAACGCAAAGCCTCAACGGGGGTGATATCGTGCGTGATTCCCCCCGTGAGGTGAGTGCTCCTCGATATTCTGCCTACCTGGAGGGCTATTAACCATATTTCCCAAGCGTCTTCGTTGCCACGGCCGGCGCCCAAGGACACCATCTTTACGCGTGCAACCGACCCATTCAAACCCGCTCACGTTGCGGCAGTGCTTGATGCCGTGGAGATTGGGGCCAACCTGACAGCACAGCAGCGCGACGAGGTATGCGCTCTCTTGACGGAGTTCGTGGACGTCTTTGCGCTGTCGGTTGGCGAGGTTGCATTGTTGATGGACCAGGGTACTCACCAAAAATACCTGCAGACATCGAATTCAGCACGGGGGGCGGTGCCGCAGCATCCTTGGTCAAAGCCGCAGAATATAGATGTTAACCGGCAGGTTGATGAACTTGTTACAGCGGGGATCTTGCACCGCATGGATCCGCACGATGTCAAGTGCGTGAACCCGATATCGCTCGCAGAGAAGGACCAGGATCCTGGGTTCTCACTCGATGAGCTGATTCACGCGGTCGAGGATGAGTGTGTCCAGCACGGGATGGAACCGCGTGCCAACCTGCCGCCCAGGGACGAACCTTCCGAGCTGCGTACACCGGGACCACCCAATGGCGGATCTGCAGCAATTTCGAGGAACTCAACAGACATCTGAAGGTCGTGCCGCTTCCCCAAGGCGACATTCGGGACAAGCAACGGCGCCTCTCGGGACACCGATACGTGTTGATCTTTGACTTCGCATCCGGATTTTATGCACTCCACGTTGACGAAGATATACAGCCTTACTTGTGCATATGGATCCCGGGGTGGGGGTATTTTGTGTTTATGCGGATGCCTTTCGGACTCACAGATGCGCCGACAGCCTTCGGAGACATGGTCGCCCAGCGGTTCTGGGATTTGCTCGTCGACGAATCAATGGAATTGTTGGTTGACGACGGAGGGACGGCGGCGGATGAGTTCGAGGGGATGATGAGTCGGCTCCGGACCATCTTCACGCGCGTCCAGGAGACGCAGCTGTCACTTTCCGCGAAGAAGACAAAGCTGTATATGACGGAAGCGGTCTTCGCAGGCTCGACCGTTGGGCCCAAGGGTGTGTCACTGGACTTGAAGAAGCTCACTACGGCTGTACAGTGGCCGCAGCCGACCCAAGCCTCAAGCCTCCATTCATTCCTCGGTCTTACATCTTACTTCCGCGATCTGGTCGAAAACTACGTCCGAGAAGAGGCCCCGTTACGCGACCTACTGGCCCTGGCCGGTACATCCGCCGCAACCAATAAATGCGCATACCGCCAGATCATGTGCACGTTCCGGTTGAGTGACCACTGGACAGAGAGGCACACATGGTGTTTCCTTCGCCTCAAGTGCATCCTCACCTCGGAGCCCGTGCTGCGCGCACCGCGCTTCGAGATGGTGAAGGAACACCTGCTCATTGTGACGACCGACGAATGCAAGGGTGGGTTAGCGGCGATCTTGGCGCAAAAGATGAAGACGACGCTACCAGGTGGTAAGGTGGTCGTGCGTCGGCATCCCATTGGGTACGCGTCGAAGCGCACATCGCCGGCGGAGAAGCGGTATCCGCCACACCTTCTTGAATTCGCGGCGCTGAAGTTTGGCCGTGACAAATTTGCTAACGTTGTCTGGGGGCAGCCAGTCGCGCTCGAGACGGACTGCCAGGCACTACGGGATGTGCTGACGAACGAGCGGTGGAGGAATGGTGTGCTTGGGTATAACATCATCAGTGCGAAGCACATCAAAGGGATGACTAACGTGGCGGCGGACGTGTTGAGTCGGAAGTACGACGAGTTGGAGGAGCAGCCGGTTGACGGGCACGAGTGGACCGTGTCGCCGGATTGGGAAGCGGAGTCGGGGTTGGAGAATGACGTGTTCTCAGTGTGCGTGGAGGCGGCCGGGGATGCGGACACGTTCCTCATCATGCTGTTGCCTGCGGGGACGATGGCTTTGAGGGAATGTTTGAAGGGCGAACCATTGTACGTGGAGGTATTGGATGCCATCCACGAGCTGGGAGTGGGGACGTCGAAACGCGCAAGGGCGAAGGCGAAGCATCGCGTGTCGGAGTATTTTGCGGAGGATGGGAAGCTGTGGCAGCTTGGAGGAGGCGCACGGGGTCGCGCGAAGTTGCGGAGGGAGTGTGTGACGCGGGGGGAGGCGGTGGAGATGGTACGGAAGGTGCACGCAGAGCGGGGCCACTTCGGGCGCAACACGATCAAGATGATCGTCATGGACAAGATCTCCAGTCCGGCGCTTGATGTGTCGATCTTGGAAGCAATACGTCATTGCGGACAGTGCAAGGCTTTTGGTGCGACTCACATTCACTCCCTCGTGAACCCCATCACCCGACGTCACCCCTACGAACTCCTGGTTGGGGATTATCTGAGCCTGTCGACGGGCAAGGGCGGCTTCAAGACGGTCGGGCTGTGGCTGGACTGCACGTCGCAGAAGGTGTGGGGCGACAAGTTCAAAACGGCAGGGACGGGGAAAACAACCATTACGACCCTTTCCCGCATCTACCGCGACTTCGAGAAGTTCAAGACAGGGATGACGGATGGCGGGTCCCACTTCAACTGCACGGAAGTACGGGACTGGCTCACCAAACGGGGGATAAAACACCACGTTGTCCCGAAGTATTCCCCGTGGATCAACGGGCTCGTCGAAGGCGCTAACAAAATCCTCATCCATGTCTTGGCGCGGCTGTGCGCACCCGACGTCGGGGAAGACGTGTGGAACGCGGCGACGTGGGAGGCGATGCCACGGAACTGGCCTGATCACTTCGACGAAGCTCTCATGGTCATGAACGAGCGTGTCTTGCCTTCTGTCAAATTCACGCCAAATGAGATCGCGCTGGGGAGGGTTGTGAATACGCTGCCGACGCCGTTGGCGGAGCTCCTGGAGGCGCCCACTGCGGCCGACGTGGAGGCGCATATGGGGTACGTCGCGCAGCAGCGGTTGGACGGCTACGCGGAGCGCGTGAGGTAAGCGTTGGGACGGAAGGCGGTGTTTGATCGCAAGGTGATCTTGTCGCGGGCAGGGGCAGTGACGTTCAAACGAGGGCAGCTGGTACAGGTCGCGGGCAGTGTTTGGGATTACACATTCAAGTCGCTCCGGAAGCTAATCCACTACTGGTCGACACCATATCGCATTAGCGAACGGGTTACGGAGTCATACAAGCTCGAAAATCTACAGGGCCAACCTCTCGACGGTGTCTACAGCGCGCGGTACCTTCGCGCGTTCGTTCCGAAGAAAGGTGGGCGGCTGGAGCGCGAGCAGGTGGAGTTCGCGGCCGCGTTGGGGCCCGTAGTGGCGAAAGACGAGTTGCGGGAGCGGGAAGAGGTGGAGGCAGAGCATGCGGCGGAAGTTGGGTCGTCGTTGGAGTAGGTGTCGTTTGTGACGGCGCAGACGCCACCTTAGACGTGGTGGGCGTGTGTGGCGGGGGCAGCTGCCGAGAGGAAGCGGCAGTGCATCGTAGATCAAGAGGTCTCCGATCTGCTAAGTGAGCCCACTGTGATAAGCACGTGCCCACAGGGCACCTTCCATATCGGGCCAAGGATCTCACCCCTATCTATGCCTCAAATCCGTCGCCCGCAACTCACACAGTCGAAATATCTCCCTGCGAGGCACGCATATGTGTCTGTGCTGGGACCCTTGATACTCAGCTCACCTGAAATGATGTGCTTGAGGTCGTGTCTGCCAAATCAGTGCTGATGATGCTTCTCCAAAATGTTTTACGAGCTGCAAGCATCCGGGTCTGAGACAGACGCGAGTCACAGCATTATTGAGATGACTTTTTCTCTATATCTTAATATGCGCGGGCGCGTGTTGTAAGCCAACGTCAACAACCACACGCAGATTCGGGTTGTTTTCACAATTTGAATTTCAAGTCAATTTCTTTTTGGTTGTGGAAGCTTGAGTAGTGCAAGGAGAGTATACCAGAATATTTTGTGGAACATATGTGTGGTCTACCGTGCGTGGGCGTTGAATTGAACGCCAAAGCGGTGACAAATCATCGCCCGATATGGAAGGTGCCCTGTGGGCACGTGCCCATCACAGTGGGCTCGCTTAGCAGATCGGAGACCTCTTGTCGTAGATAGTCATTGTTTGGTGTGTTGATAGACAGAATCATCTTGCTTGCTCCCACGTAGTATCTCCGTCGTCGTGATCCCCGTGCACTGCTCTCGGCTCACTCCCGCCGCATCCACCACTCTCCTGCTGCCGCCTGCTGATCCACCGCACTCGCCACCTGTCCAGTCTGTGAGTCCTGTTCGCTGCTCCCCTGCTGCTGCCTGCTGATCCACCACCCTTGCCACCCGTCCAGATCGCGAGTCCTGTTTGCCGCTCTCCTGCTGCTGCCTGCTGATCCACTGCGCTTGCCACTTGTCCAGCTCGTGAGCCCTGTTCGCCGCTCTCCTGCTGCTGCCTGCTGATCCACTGCGCTCGCCACTTGTCCAGCGCGTGAGTTCTGTCGACCGCTCTCCCGCTGCTGCCTGCTGATCCACTGCGCTCGCCACTTGTCCAGCGCGTGAGTCCTGTCTGCCGCTCTCCCGCTGCTGCCCACTGAGCCACTGTGCTCACCACCCATCCAGCATGTGAGTCCTGTTCGCCGCTCTCCTGCTGCTGCCTGCTGATCCACCATGTGAGTCATAGCTAACCAAAAACTCATCTGATGTCCGTTTCAGATTACTCCATCCAGGTCCCTAAAGTCCTTCCTTAAATCTGATCCCAGAGTTGACCCTCCTGTTGTCATAACCCCACCCAACTCATGTGCCTCTCAGGTCGTTACCAAGTCAAGCACCGTGGTCATGATTGGTATTGTACTCCATTTTTCACTCACCTTCCCTCTCAACGTTTGGAAACAGTGCTGGTCATTGTCCTGCGCTATGCAACCCTCAAATACAGAAATTCGACAATCTCCAAGGATGCCGCACTCAAGCAGGCATACACCCGATATTCGGCCTCGGACTCTTGCATTAAAGTTGACATGTGGCTGGTTGCTTCTCCTATCTACACGCCTGAGGAGATTATTCGCTTCATAAACTCCATTCCGTGGTGGGTGCTCTCCGCCAACCCTCCACCATACTGGCTTCTGAACCCGATAGTAGGGATATGAGCTGAGTGCTGAGAGATGGAGATGAAGTTTCAGGCTGTAAACATACATCTGTGCTTGCTGGTTTGGTGAACCAACGTCCTGAGAATTTGATACCTCCGTGATTACTGCATAGTTAAGGTTACCGTACCTCAATGCAGAGTACGGTACTTGGGGTTGATAGTTCCTAGAACAGATCTGTGGCGGGGCTGATGAACACTGCAGTTTCATTTTAATTTGAGAGGGCATTGAACTTGGCTCGCATCTCGCCACCAGAATATCGCAATCCCTTACATATACACTGCCCTATTGGCATTTTTTACAGTAAACAAACAACATCCAAATGCTACATGCATCTGAGGACGAAATAACGAAGAGGGTGATGTCAGAAGGAGGGACATGCATGATTTATCGGAGCAGGCGTATATGGGTTTTGGTTCATCACGACAGTGGTGGTGTTCGAAGCGCCATGATTAATTAAGACTTGCCATTGTCTAGGTGTGGTGATCCATCACCACCTTTCATCGATGTGTGCCCTTGTGCGCCCCGCCTGCACTTTTGGGATATATCCATCAAAATGATCGTCAATGCCCCGCGACGTCGCATCACCGGTCGGGACGGGGCGCTCGACTGGCGGGACGGGGATGGTTACCTAGCCATCTACACCATGAACATCGTGCACCCGGGGTTCCTCCTTGGGGGGAGTCGCCGAGGACTCGGTCACTGAGAAACAGGCGCACCGAGCGTCGAGTAGCGGGACGTCGGCATGAGTCCCGGGGTTCAGCTCGGGGGACTTGATTCCAGATTATGATAAACTGAAGACAAAATAGCGTGTACATAATATTGTGAGCGCCCAATTCTTTCTCACATTCCACAGATTGCAGTGGCAAATATCTATTGTGCCCGGGACTGGTGATCTGGAATAATGATTGTGCATATAATGACCCCTCGCATCAACCTGCGGCCCCGCAAGGATGCAAATATCTCCGCTATGGAATAGCTTCGCTTGCGTCCCCTCCATCGCATATTGAAGAACTGGAAATAACACAGCGGTCGTGTCAAGGTAAACAAATGATATAGAGGATACTGACGCACCATCGATCCCTCCTGATCTGCGCTTCGCAATAAAATCCTCTGCACGCGTCTAGTAATCCGGACCCTTGTGGGCCCTCGTTTGCCAGTCCTTCACATACTCGCGACGCCGCATTACCACGAAGCACGTGTCCCTTGCGAGGGTTTCCCCGTCTTGGTTGTCTGCGACGAACTCGCCACCCATTGTTGGTGACAACCACACGAGAACGCGTAATGATTTACATGCGTCGAGGAGACTGAGCCATAGGCGGATGAAACGTTGAAGGAGAGATGAGTTAAATTGGAGATGAACTTGAAGGCGATCCCAGACCACATCTTTAGGTCTATAACTTCCGGGTAGTCGATCAACTCGAGATGTGTGATTTGGGAGAAGAGTGGGAGTGTGAAATCGGGTTGCGTGGAAGAGAAAAGGTCTTCGATGCTGCAGTGAAGTCATTTCAAGGGTAAATTACTGATGAGAGGGTAGTGGTCGCCAGTACAGTCGGAGACGATCCAAAGGTTTTCGATCTTAGAGCAGGCGCGTAGAATCGCTTCCTCCAGATCCTCCTTCATGTCGCGCATCAGTAGGTTACGAACAGAACTTTCGAAGAACGAGGTCGGTCTAGATGAGAGAAGATGGATGATAGTCTCGTCCTCAAGCGCGTGATGACCCTGGACAGTCTTCATTCCATATTGTGACAGCACGAGAGTTCGATACAACAGGGACTCCACTCTAGCATAAACATGGACTCAGCGTTTAGATTAGGGAGGATCTCACGAACCACAGGTTGACCCGCCACGCGACCAACCTCAGCGTCGCAGTACTCGGTGGGTCACAGATTTCGAAGATAGCTCTTCCCATCTCGGGGGGTAGTGTCGGCATCACCATAGAGTGGATGGCCGTCGGTGTTGAAGATATTTCAGCTGATCTATCGGTGGATTCGTTTCAGCTTCGACAACCTAAGTCTTGGTGGTGGGAGTTGAGAGCTAAGTCGGACGTTCCCAGGGTCACGTTGTTGTTTGATCTCAATCCTGAGAGTAATGCTCTCACCCAACGACCACCCAACTCTAATGTAGGGCTGCCCACCGTCCCGTCAACGGGTACGGCCGTCAAAAAGGCGGCCGTCTTTCCGAGATTTTCGACCCGAGACGGGACGGGACGGCAAAAAGGCGGCCGTAAACGGGGACGGGACGGCAGTGACCTCGAGGCAGGCCAAAATTCATGTCTGACCCACAGTTTCTGTCACTGGAGGCACAGTTTACTTCTGTGAGTCGTTTTTCACCATTGAGAGAGTTCATTCACACTCAGTTGGCCAACACCAGCAGATTCAACTGGGTTGGAATTAAATTGATGCGAAGCACGGGAGAAGTTACGGCTGCTACAGCCTGATTCCGACTCAGAACAAGGATGTTCAGTTGCGTAAATTCATCCAGTACACTAGAGCATTTGCTGAGTACCAAATTATTGCTCACTATGTGCATTTTGAAGACAAGAAAATACATTTCGGGCGTCCGACTCGTCTACGGCCGTCAACGGCCGCCGTCCCCGTCCCGTCAATGTGTTTTGGCCGAGGCTCGACGGTACGGGACGGCATGCCGTTTACGGCACCCGTCCCACCCGTAAAGACGGGGACGGTGGGCAGTCCTACTCTCATGACCCTTTGCAAACGCACGGGAGTGGTCCGAGGGCACGAATAGCGCCACGGTATCAAAGCACACTGATGAGATTTAGGTTTACGCGTGTTGAATTTTCTGCAGCAAATTTCCTTCTGAACCAAATTTTGGGTAGTAAAAAGTCTTGCCTCAGCTGATTCCTTTCAAAGATCTCTTTGGAACAGTAAACGTGCTCCTGAGGCCTGTCTGCGAGGGTCCGAAGCTCTTATGTTGGCCATTCTATTTTCAGCCACTGCCTTCTGTGCTTGTACCATTGTAACATCCGTCAGTCCCAGTCGGCAGAGGAGTCTCAATTCACACGTAGCGGGTTTGACGCAGACCCTCATCATCACAGAGATGTTGTTTCAGCAGAAGTGATACAAGTCAGCAGGACTAAGACAAGTCCAGACCAGTCAGCAGAATGACGACGAAATCAGCCATTAGTACTAGCTAGAGAAGCAGGAGAATGAAAGCCGCGTTTCGTTTGTCTTGAGTTTGGTACTGCTACATAAAAAGTCGAAAGTTGAGTTAAAAGCACCACCGATTAAAGTATACGCACTTTATGGAAGAAAGGCTTTGAAAGCCTCGTAGCATTCCAAAATGATCCGCCTACTATCCAGCGGCTTCATGCCTTCGACCCATCGCCGTTGCGGTCTCGGGAGATCGGGAAGGTGAACAGCGACAATGGTCGGAATTTCGGGGTACTCTCCACGTTCCACATATCGTACAAACTCTTCGGTGAGGGGAACTTTGTAAAATGTCGGACTCGTCCCAACCAATAGGATACCTGGGACGACCTAGCATTACTGTTAGTACACAGACGTTAAGGATCGATTTCTTTTTCACCAAGCTCTGCAAGCGGGGGAGCCCTGAAGCAGTCCTGGTCGACTGGTTCACTTGATACGCAGCGATCGCGTCCGCGATAAGTTGCGCGTGGGCGTCTGCGGCACCTCCAAAGCGCTTGTCTTCATGAACGAGGAGTCTTATGTCGTCCAAGTTTCGATCTATAATGGATACATCTGGTGTGGCGTACTTGGACTGGCCGCAGATAAGGAATCGAAGTTCTTGACGAGTGCGCGCAACGCGCGGACGACGAATGTAGCCCAACGCGTGGAAAAGGGATACGGTAAAATCATGGACAGTCGATTCCTGCGGATTGGACGCATCCATGGCGAGATCGAGGAGACTGAGGAGATTGAAGTTTGCGTCGGAAACTGTGTTGTCGGCGTATTCACGGTGAGAATCTCGTTATCGATGATTGGAGCGGGTAGCTGAGCCACTGCGAAGAAGGTAGTGGCGTCCTCGAATGAAAGGTGGATATTATATGCGTCTGTTTCATTGTGCGTCCAATCGCTGTTGAGTAGAGCAACACGGCCCAAACGGGACATGATTGATGCCCATTTTGGGGCATCATTGCTGCTTGCTTTCATCCCTCCACATCGTCGGTTCTGCAAACTGCGGGCTCATGTTTGAGCCTGGATAGACTCAAGAACAACCTCAAGAACAGCTTGAGAGAAGGTTTCCGTGCCTCGAATGGCCACAGAAGCAGCAAAATCAAGCAAAAATGCCAAAAAGTCCGTGTGCGCCCCGAGGGTCGTCGCGGACCTATGGCAGCCGGCTGAAACGTCAATGAGCGCCCCGAGCCACGCCGTGAACAGTAAGTAGAGACGATGGACAAATTCAAAACGCGCGGCTCGCTCGGTACGACTGGGCCGCAAACCTGTGGCACCCCACCGCTGTCGGCACACCAGCGTGCGTAGTTCCACACCCGGTGCTCGACTCACCCAGCCACGCTCAGCACGGTCCCATGACTCAGCGTGCCCTACACCATGCCCTATACCGCACCCCGCACCAAGTCCCGCGTTCGGCTCGCTGCGCGGCAGAACACGGTGTCCCGCCCTACGCCGTATGTTGCGTCGGCCACGGACTGCCGCTGAGCAAGGCGGCGGGCTGCGGCGCACGCTGCCGGGGACGCCGAGGACGCGTACTGGACGACTTGACGCCGCTGTCAAGCCCCGGGCGGTTCAATTCGTTCCTGCCGTTGGACCCGCGGTTCGGAGTGGGCCTGTGCTTGACGCCGGGTGGCTGACGGCGCCCGGCATCGTTTGGGAGGTCAGTGCGAGCGAGGGGGGCACGCCGAGCATCGTGAGAAACCCGGCTCGTTGTCACCTGTGAGCCCGGACGTCGGAGCGCCGGGATCGGTGGTTGTGCATGGAGCGCGATCCCGGGGACAAACCACACTTTCCTGGACAAGTGAGTCTTTTACTTCGTCACTCGTCGGACACGATCACATTGTCCGTGCTACTCGTACTACTTAGATTCCGCTTCGACACGGGCCTGGAAGCTGAGATCCTCCCGCGTACGCAGTCCATCGAAGTCCTTGGCCAACCGTGTCCGCATCGCCGCGCCTGCACGCGTTCGTGCAGAACATCATGCAGCCACGACGAGGTTGCAGCGTCCGCCGCTTCGCGTTCCCCATCTCGGAATCGCGTGCAGCGGCGTCCGTATAGAGCCCCCATCTCGACATTTCTACGTCCACTTTGATCTTACCTACCATTTAACATTCGTTTCTACAGTCTCTGTGGAATATACACATTCGTCCTGAGGCCGGTCTTCTCTCGAATTAATACTTGTGCATTTTGAATGGATACTACCTCTTACCGCCACCCACAGTTTCGTAGCGGAGGTGGCTTTAGTTTGGTTCATCTCCGTGTATCATGTCTTTCTATCCATACAGAACGGGCTTCTCCTTTCATTCCTTGGCTTGACTTTAATATTCTCTATGGGAACTCATGTCGATCAGCACAAACACGACGAATCGCCTACTCCTCTCGCAACGGCTCGGATTACTCTTGGATGTAGTCACTATGTATACTCTAAAGTGCAGTGCACCACAATGAAAGACCGCGTCAAAGTCGAAATGAATCTTGAAACTTCTACTCTATGGATGCTGATGCTACAGTTGGTTGTCATTCTAGAAGAGTCGATAATCTATGCATCCCGTCGTGTCTAGGGTCTATGTATACGGTCGCGTCTAGTTGTTAGGCTCCATTAATAGCGGTGGAGTGACTATCGTGCACGCCCGTCGGGTTCAAGGCCGTTCCTCGGACGGCAGAGTCGTGCTGAACACACCTGAATTTCGTCTCTACGCAGAGACTTTATCCTCCGAGTTGGCCTTCTCCGCCGCGAAGATTTTCGCCATCTCTAAATCCACACACGGCGCGAACTTGCTCCCCGCCCGGATTCGCGCGCCGTCCTTGTAGAAGAGGAACGGCATCGGCGCGAGGAGGAGGCCCACGCCGGCGAGGAGGGTCGCGGCCCAGTTGACGCTAAGCTGTACGGGTCATAAATAATTTGGGCGACTTGAGATGGATGAGGAGGACCTTGTGGAACATCTGGACGGTGAAGAGCGGGAAGGCGGCGGCGACGAGCGAGCGGCAGAAGGTGTTTGCGGCAAACGCGGAGGCGCTGTCTATCCTGCGAAATGAAATTCTGGTCAATATTCGCGGGACGGGAGAGGGAGAGGG
>JARGYA010001032.1:0-26331 GCA_029204335.1 Mycena vulgaris | reverse complement strand
CCGGGATCTCTTGCGCTGCCAGCACATTTACTGCTCATGAAGGCAGCCCGATGGGCTGGAATTGAAATGGAGGTTACCACTAGACATAGGAGCGGGAATATCGCACAGAACCCAGGAGCTGTAGGATTCCTACAGAACCTAGTCGGCCACTGACGACCCAGGACAATCTTAGAGTGGTCCGGGAGGCTGAACGAGAGCATGTGGGAAGGCATAGAGTACACTGCGTAGCCAATTGACGTAGCACTAAGTGCTTGACTGAGGAGCCTGCAGGCTCTTGGGAATTGATGAACCGAGAGGTCAAGCACAAGTTACACTGGCGACGCACACAGGATCAGGGCGAGAATGAACAGGTGGGTCATGGATGTCGGCCCCTTTATATAGGCCAGCAGTCCTATGCAGTAGTCGCACGAGCAATTATTGACCCACTGCGCAGTGAGAGAAATTAGTTCTTTGTCAGGAATGTTCAACTGCGGATGGATTATACCATAAGATGTCCGTGTCTGCCTCTTTCACCTGAACTGCTTGAATCAGGATAGCTGAGCGAGCACTGTGATGAGCAGGCCTCCGGCGGATTCAACTACGCCGTGGTTGAAAGAAGTCAGGAAGTGGGGCAATAAGCAGCCACAGGGCAGAGCATGCAGGGCGAGAGGCCAGGGAAAGTTACTTCAGTTGTGTTGGACATACAAGTGGACCATGAGTACGGAGCGGGTTGAGATTCTCAATGTAGACTTGAGCCAGTCTATCGGGATTTGTGTACAAATTAAAGACAGTCATTGATCGGTGCCCGATAGGGACTAGAAGAAAATCCGCGTGATTAGAACGGTCGGAAGTTGCCGTGATGGAGTAAATAAGTTAGCCAAAATTCTGCGCGACTCGGTGTCAACTTCCTCCTTTTACAAACGTCAACAGACAGTTTTCTCGAGCTCAAAATTCTAAGATTCCCATGTTTTCCAATTTCGAAGACCTTTAGAATTGTGCCTTTCCTGGCGCGTTCTCTGTTTGGAATAGAGGTAATTACATGCCTTTCTCTCCCGTTGCAACATCCAGAGCGTCTGAAAGTCGCCGCGCAGAGCCTTTGTGAAGGATTTGGCCTCCCATCCCTTCATTCACACCAGGAGGAAGGCTGCGGCGGGCTGTGATGCTCCGATTCTGCTGTAGGAGATGTCGGTGGGCTGGGGAGTCAGGCTCAATTCGGAGCCGCTTGGGCCTCGGAGGAATTTGGTCATTGTCAGACTCACTGTATCTGCGTCTGCAAGGCATGAGGCAGGTGTGAGGGACCCGCGACGAGATTTGGTGGATAGCCCCCAAGTGAAAACGGCTGCGGAAATTATGCTATAGGGCACTCAGTTCTGATTGTATTGAAAATCGGAAAATATGAAATCTCTTACAATTCTCCTCTCTACAAAACTGTCTGTTCAGATTTTACAAGAGAGAGAAGAGTCCGGCTCTGGGGTCTTCGCGGAAAACGATAAGTTATTTTCTCCATCACAGCAACTCCCGACTAAACACGCAGATTATATTCCAGTCGCTATTTACTCGGGACATTTATCGACGATCAGCAATGCCTAAAACGACTGGTTCGAGTCTACCATCAATGTATGAGAGTCAGCATGTGAAATAGCGGCGGAAAAATGGAGGAATTTTTGTTTTCGACTCGGTTGGAACTGCATTCAGTCATTCTAGCCTGCAATGCAGTACTCAATAAGTTCCCGCGGCTGACAGCCACACAGTCCACACATTTTAAACTCACATCACATGTATTCCCAGTCCCGCCATCTCCGCTATTTTCGGCTCATGGGTCATCTGAAAGTGGACATCTATTCATTGGACCACATACATACCATATGGATAGATAGATAGCAAATACATCAGCCATCCACTCAGCGACATTTCCTCCGTGCAAGGAGTACTGCAGATGCATGGCGGCGGTTGCACCTCATGGATCAACCTGTTGATCGGCCCAGTATGCCCAGCCGACCGCGTAGCCTCCCCTGATCGTAGGCTGCGAGCGTGCCAAGCCTTGGGTACGCCACTCACATGTAATCACTCGGCAGCCCACTGGGATGCACTGCACTAGAGATACGAGTCTGACCGTGAGGATAATACAAACCGTTCGAGACCGTCGACAGAGCGACTTACCACAAATAAATAGATCACTAATCGAGTCAGTAGCAATTGGTGGGACGGACCGATACAAATCAAGACCGAGGGCGCATTGGTGACGCAAGGCGAAAGAAGCCTGCATCCCGCCAAAATGGAGGGCCCTGGCGTCGGTGGAACTAATCGAGCCAGTGGAGCGGATGCACATTACTGGTGCCAAATAAGGACACAGCGTCGAATGCGAGCGGAAATCCATTGACAATATAAATCGGGCGCGCGACGACGTCACAAGTTCGTTGCAATGTCAGGCTCAGAGACGGACAGCCACATGCTCCGGTCAGATCCGCGAATATATGAATGACAGAAGGGGGTCGAGCTCTGTGTAACTGTAAGTAATGTCCTCAGATGAGAGAATGTGAGTAGATTCAAGGATACTTGAATTTATTTGACCCTGAGTACAGCGTGTTAGGGAGATTAACCAAGGCAAACGGGCTGGAGAACATATAACGGGTGCTCAATTGCAGGGCACATTTGGGGACTGTCGAGCGTCTCAGAAACAACCAATTATCACAGGGAGACATACCTTTTGCAGCAGGCAATGCACCGTTTAATATCATCCTGACTGAGCTCGGTGATAGAATCGGAATGTAATATTTATAAAAGTTCACATATGATCTGGGGTGAACGAGCGGTCAGGGTGGAATTTGGCGCAGGAGAACTCACGGGGAAGAAGTATCAAATGAGATGCGAGTGGAGCTGGAGGTAAATCAAAATCAGTACATGCATGCAGCCAGCGGTTCGAACTTAGAACTTGAAGAATAGACAACAAAAAAGTCGAACTTGAAATCCGTGAGAATTAAGGCCCGAAGTCAATAGAACAGAAAAGATCCCCAGAGTGAAGCCAGATAGAGTCTCAGTCAGCACAGAACGGGGGGACAAGTCAGACAGGATAGCGGCATGGGTTGAGAGGTCCGCGGCAGGAATAAAAGGGTCAACATAAAGTCTTATTGGTGTTTATAACTGAGCTCGGTTGGAAACGTCAAACAACGTCCGCGATCAATCCGCGATAGGCTATAGCTCTGAATAAAATCCGGGAAATAAAGTCAGGACTCAGTCAAATATGCGCAGAAAGGAGCAGATTTCACCCAACATCTAACTAGGATAAGGATAGACAAGTTCCTACCGAGCTGCAAAAGGAATGGTCAGCGGTGAAACAGCGCAGTGGCATGCAGCCGTGAAATCTAATGCTAACTGAGTAAGACCTCAGTCTTAACTCAACCCAACACCAAACTTCAACAACTAACTACAACCAACTCCTGCTTTATTGTATTTGTGTTTGAGGGGGTAGGTCAGGCGTATTGACCATCAATCTCAATAGTGGGGCACTGGTTTGCTTTGGAAAGGTCTTCAGAAGGGCTTTCAACAGGTTTAACAGCCTTTCGACAACAGGTGTAGATATTCTATGAGTGGCGCACACAACCGCAATTAAATTGGGATTTTGGCGAACGACAGCGCCTCTGGGTAGCTGACTGATTTTACAAGTGGCAGAGGGGCAACTCAAGGACGTTCCGTACACTGATAGTTGGTTGCGCCACACAGCAACCCCCATAGGAATGGACTTTAGTGTATGAACAGCGCGGCTATGAATAGCTCTGCAACTGAGCAAAGTGGCGGGGGCCGAAGACGGAGGGACAACTCAGGCTTACGCCAAGGGAGTGTGGGCGTCAAACAGGATAAGGACTAGAGTCCTTATAAGCTGCTAAGAGCTAGGTGCCATTAAGGGGGGAGTTATTCACTGTCTAACTACTAATTTACATGCGGCTTTTATACTATGAGAGGGATTGATCCCAACTAACTAAGAGAATGATAAGCGGTCTTTACAAAATGATGAACTCATCTGAAGCGAGATATATCCTGGTAGTTGGGCAGACTCAGAGGTGTCTGCCCTGGTATTATTTGATGGTGTGGCCCCCAATCATCTGCAAGTTCTGTTTAAGCCACCTCTGCTTACAGTCTCCTTGCGTAGACTCGGTCAGGAGCGTCTGCAGTCCTCCGCAGTCTGATTAGTTGATGGGCTGACTGAGCCTTCTGTTATCTCTTGGCACCCAAGTTCAGTGACCACCAACTGCTTTTGGATGAAGTCATGTGATTGATTTAGGGCCGGTCTATTACAGGTGGTGTAGCTTCTGCGCCAAGTTCAAGTGGTGTGATTCTGGATTGGCACAGACTTGAACATTGTCATGTGACATGACTGGTTCATTTCTCCCCTCCGCCGCTACTCCATTGGCGGGCACATCTTTTGAGTTCAACTCGCAAGCCAAATATTATTATTCTGGTGGCACATGTAGCACTTCGAAGGTTCCAAATCAAATAGCTTTCTTGTTATCCTTCCAATGTCTCTTGGTTGCCTCGTCCCCATATTGACATCGAGCTTGCTGCACAAAAGTACAGCTTGCCGGATGGATCCTATGGCTAGCCGGTGGGGTTGAGTCCGAGTCACAATCTCTAGCTTTGTATGAAAGCTGCAATGGTATCCTCCATCTCCTTGATTTATCACTAGTTTGCAGCACTGCTAACGGCTTGTAGTGCTCAGTTCCAGGAATGTAACTAGCACCCTGTGTGTCTTACGCCTCCCCGCCATAAGGCTGGAAACATGCAAAAGCAGTAATTTCAGGGGTGCATGGATGCACACCCTATCAGCGGGGATGATAAAGGAGAGAGACGACACTGGCAATAGCTTGTGACCGTGGAACTTGCGGCATCGCCGGCATGCATGCCGAGGAGCAGCGAGATCTCGGTGCGATGGGTGTGAATATGTATGGCTACGGTCTCGTTGGAACTTGCGGCGTAATAGCATCAGAAAAACCTATTGCGGTTAAACTAGCATACACCTGACATCTATCATTCATATCGAGGAGATAAATAATTGGGGAATTTCGGGATGTTCCGGTGTAACATTGCCATGCAAAAAAAAAACTTCTCAACTTCGGCCAAGCGGTAAACGCAAGCCCACTAACCTTTGCACCAAAATGGATCACAATATTGCGGCACAGATATACCAGCTACCCGATCATTGCTCAATATTGACGACTAAAAAGACTATGATCCTAACCCCAACCTCGATAAAAACTATTACAAAATTGACGGAGACAAGTCAATCAAGAGGTCGCGGGAATCGCGGTATCGTTTGGTCAAAAGAACGATTACATAAGTACTCATAACAGTCCATGGGAAGCTAAGCAGGATGCTGGGAACGAGTTCAACATATGCCGCAAAACTGACTGCCACAGACTGCCGCTGAGATTGCCGCTGCATGCGGCAACGTCAACGCAGCGGCAAAATCCCTTTGCCCGATATAAAGTCTGTGGATACAAAAGAATTTCCAATTTATGTTGTCCAATTAGTCGTGTATTTCTGTCATGTATTATTACCGTTTGCAAAAAAGTTTGCGGTGGCGGTAAATAGACACAAATTTTGCCGTTTTGAATCCAAACTCGCGCGCGCCATAACTTGACACCACCCCTCAGATTTCCATGAATCCAAGTGCAATCGATTTGTCTCGTCGAGCCCGAGGTGCCCCATCATTACTGAACCTTTAGGTTTGGCTACCCTAGAGAACTTGGATTTCAGCCTATTTTGCTACAAGTACAAACAATGAGTGGGATTGGGTCTCTTCGAGGCGGGTGCTGAACCTTTAGGTTCAATCTGAATAGTAAGTTCTATGATCCAAAACAATTGGGTTGGATAGGCACCAAATGAGCTTAAATAAAGCCACTTGAGATTGTGATATGCAACTACGGCCAAAAAAGGAAAGTGTGATTCTACACATTCTGAAAGCAAAATAATCGTAAAACATAGGGGGTTTAAAAGTTTTCCTCTCCCAAAAACCGTAAAATAACTGAATCATGTCTACTTTCGATCTATGGCTGTTGCTTCCATTTTCATCCCCACCAACCTCGCGAGGTCCTTGATTTGCAGGCGCATGATTGCCATGACATTGTCGTGACAGAGTGTGATGGCACTCTCGGCCTTTGCTACTCGCAGAAGGCAGCCAGGGAGGACGTGGAGGAGGAAGCAAAGTCGAAGCAAAGACTCTGGTTCAATACTGATGGTGGTTTCTGATACCAGAATCAGATACCAGCAGAGTTTGAAATGCACGTGGTCTCAGCCTGTCAGTCCCGAGGCCCCTAAGTTGTGTTTCTGACGTGGTTTTAGCTGCTTTACAGCGGGTCAACAATGGGATTCCTCAGTATTTTCAAGGCTATCCTTGAGCTGCATGAGTACAGTTGTGGCTCCAAATTGTGCTGCGATTTTGACCTTCCGCAATTCTAATGTGGACTGTGTGATGACTTATTAGTCATGAGATACTGCCGTGGGATGCTTCTTTGTTTGTACATGTAGCAAAAGAGAACTAAGCCCAAGTTCCCCTGGGTAGCCAAACCTAAAGGTTCAGCAATGATTGGTCATTAAAGATGAATTGGATTAGGCCTCTCCGAGGCGGTAGCTGAACCTTTAGGCATTTATCAGGCTTGATTGATTGTTGAAGCAATAGGCGCCAAGGGCGCTTAAATAAAGGCACCCGATAATCCCAACCACCGAAAAAGGAAGGTGTGATCCCACGAGGCAACGGCAAAATATTCGTAAAACATGGGGGGCCTTAATTTCCCACTACTTGAACCGCGGTAAATTAATCCAGTAAGTTAAGCTTGCTGAATACGGCTTTGCTAATACTCACACCAAGAAAATGTTCCTGTCGCCGCTGAACAAACTCCCTGACAGACTGTGACCAAACTCTGATCCTTACTTGATCCCTACCATCATGACGCCGCACGCACGCGTATCCTCTTGTCTTCTCCGTTCAATCCGCGTCACACTCCCCTTCTGATGATTCAAAAGATTGATTCTATTGCGTTACTACGTGACAGATTGCTCGCAAGGTGAAGACTTGGGCTCAACACATAGTAAGAATGTTGCGGCGAGACGGTGGGTGTACAAGAGGAAAGGACGGATAGGGTATGCGGGGAAAGGACGGGTAGACGCTAGAGATACTCAGGTGAGTAACTAGCCTTGGCTCGGTGAGCACTAAGATCAGTGATTCAAATGTCCCGGTAGTGGGCAGAGCGATGTGCACGACAGCCGAATAATGTATGCCATCTACCGCCGCCCCCATGACTGGGCCTGAGGCAGAAGGGTGAATGAGGGTTGTGACGGGGAAATCGTTGCCACGGTTCAGACCGGGAGTGCGTGTCTTATCGAGGTGCGTATCGAGTCGCAGATTGAGAAAGCACTGCTAACATAACGGTCAATAGGTCAATATCAGTGCGTTTAACCCGGCCCTAGTCGCCGATTGGTCTTGCCGGATGAAGACGGGTCTAGCCGAGTCTATTTCTGTCTAAGTGTCTAGATCACGCCGGTCTAGGGCACTTAGGCACCACTTCGACAACTTCAGACGGAGGACGTGGGAGGCGGGCAGAAGTAGCCTCGACCCATCCTGTCTAGCTCAGCCTATCTATCTGGTCAGAGTCTCTTGTGGCGCGCGGCCTCTAATCTCGAGTGCAGTGACGCCTTCTTGTAAGGCTCCAACCATTTAGTTTTCGTGTGGGGATCCGGGCAAATTAAACGAAAATGGTATTTAAACTGTTTAAAACCGTTGAAACCGTTTATAAATGGGGTTTTTTTCTTCAGGAGGGTGATCATTTGAGTTCTGACATAAGCCTATCAGTGCAGCAGGGACTCCAACGGTGTGTAAATTATATTGTGAGCATCGGTGATATTCTCAATGAGATTCGAGAATTTTAAACTGGGAGAGGTGCCAAGAATTGTTCCGCTTACCCCTCGCAGGGTTCTGCATAGCTGCTATTCCTCAGGTTCTCTGAGTTTATGCAACAATCAGTACACCGGAAATGTGCCGGTATAAATGCGGAACAATTCCCACTTATAATGTTGTCGAAGATGACGACTGGGCGGGATTGATATCGACGGCGGGCAAGAGGCGGGACGGAGATTGCCGCGTTCCATCAATCACGTGAATAATTACTCGATTGGGACGCATTGGTTGAACATCCGATTCCCTCCAACTGAACACCGTATGGTAAGCAGGTGACTTTTGTGGCATTATTTTCATCTATGCATGGTCAGATTACTGGATACCAGGTTCTCCATCCTAATAAGGTGGCCCATCAATCTATGGGAGGTATTGAAACCGTGTAAACCGTTTGTTTACCATTCGTTTATCGTTTACAAGAGCAGCAAATTAAACGAAAATAAAAACGGTTATAACCGTGTAAAACCGTTTATACACGAAAATGGTTGGAGCCTTACCTTCTTGCACCCGTGCGACCCTGAATCTCGGCTATCGGGATGGCGCCACTCTTTTGCTTTCCCTTCAGTCCACCTAATCATTTCCTCTCCACGCGTTCGGTTACACCCACTGCCAGGTCAACATACCCCTACCACAAATCGGAATCAGGAATGACCGCACCGGGGACACGGCACCTCGAGCGCATCCTGGAAGGGGGGACTTTTCTGCAGAGCGGTAAAGGAGCTGTCGCATTGTTAGACAGCGGGTGTACGATGGTGCGTTATGCTGTCACTTCTTGAATAGGTGGTGACATTCTACCCGGGTTTTGCCACTGGCAGGCTCTAGCAAATCGATTTTCCAGACGCTACGAATTTCACCGCCCCGAGCCTCGTCGCTCTACCTTAACACAGGTACCTCACATAGCCGGCCGGAGCGGGTGGGTAAGATGCTGCACACTTAACATAAAATCACCTGTAAATGAAACATTCCTATCTGAATGAAGTCCGTTAGATGAGCTGTTGAGCAGGAAATTAGCTCAGGAGGTCTTGCAGGAGGTGTGTGGGTATTGGGAGGACGGCAACAAATTGATCTGTTACGTGCCTTCGGGAACCCAAGAAACATGTACCGGCTGCTGCTGAGTCAGAGATTATGAGCTGAACATTTTTACAAGAATATGTTCCAGATAATGTCCGAGGAAATTGACAAAGTTGTTGTCGAGGCGCGCGTGGGCGCTTAGACTAGTCCAGGGGTACGGTAAAAAATGATGCGGACCGACGCGGACCGGCGCGCACTGACGCGGACTGACGCGGCACTGACGCGGCGGTGGCTGTGTCATTGACGCGGCATCGGCGCGCAGCCTGTAACTTGTCAATAAACACTCTTTGAGCACGAATTCGAGTTGGGGCAGCATTTTCTTGTTGTAATACATCATTCTGACACAAAAAACTGGACCCATGATTTCGTCAATCATCACTAAGAACACCATGTTCGGTTATAATTAATGCTCCGTTCAAGCAATATTTTTCGTTTGTTTATGGCCTGAAAATTAAGAAAATCTCGGGTTAGTGTTTATTCGACTCAAAGTCTTCTTCTGATCACCGTCTGTCTTTCCTTTCAGATTGGTGGAGACATAAGGAAATGCACGAGTGGATTATTCCATGCATCGTCAAATCCCAGTCTCTCATTTCCGCGGACGTCTGGGACGCTACTCCTTCAACGACGAACACCAACGAGGCGCAACATCACTGGACCAATTCCCTGGCAGGGATTAAATTGAGCCCGGTTGAGGCGCTTGAAAGGTGGTTTAATTTCTTTTCAGATGCTTTACTTATCGACGCTCACCACATTTAGTCGGCGCAAGATAGACCCAAATGTTGCGGACGAGATCAAGATGTCCATCGAAACTGGTATTCTGTCTAACCCCAACAACGAACTGGCCCACCGCATGTCCCGCAACGCCCAGCGTCAATCCACCATCGCACACAAATCACGCGAGTCGCGCGAGGCCGCCGACATCTCGAATGAACTCCAGCTCCAGATCAGCGCTTCTATTGCCCTGACGAAAACCCTAAAGGCGCAGCTCAAGGTCGCCAAGGGGACTTCTAGCAAGAGGAAGAGGAAATCGGATGGAACACCAGTGGACGCGTGAAAACTGCTCGCGGACAGGAAGGTGATCTTTTATTATGTATGTTACTGAATCAGTTGCGTTAACAACTTGCAAAAAAATCAGAACCTCCAATTCCTGTGCACACGACTCAGTCGGATAACCCTTCATCCGCTGCTGGAGCTGCGACACAATCTGCAGAGCCGTCGATACCCGAATTATATTCGACTCAACCCGCGCCGAACTATTTTTTGAACAACTTCAATTTCGACACGCTGATGTGTAGTCTTGGGGGTGCGGACGCCTCATCTTCTGCGCATGGTCCCGCTAGCGCCGAGCTGTCCGCGTTTGACCCTGTGTTTGATCCCATTTTATTCGGCAAGTCTGCGGAGTGGAACACACTGATGCCTTTCAGTGCGCCTCCAGAAGATCCTGTACAGGACTTCATGAATTTGTGCGGGTTCTCCGCTATGTTTTCTGATGCTGGGGCATTTGCCGATTTCAGCACTTTCACTTCAACTGGGCTATCTGACGACCCACTGCCCTTACTCCCTCCACCACCCCCTGAATCGCCTCTTGCTCCGTCCCCGGCCGTTGACCAGGTGTCGGAAGCGGGCCCGAGTGCCCCGAGATCACGCCGTTCTCGACAAGAAGTCGACGAAGCTAATATTCTGCATTCAAGGCGCGCCAGAGCGCCGACCAAACGGTTCGCAGATGGGGATCTCTCCACCTGGCCGCAAAAAAAAGGCCAAGGGAAAACAAGGTATGCATTTCCTTCTATGATGCTGTTATGCTTTCTGAGTCACTTCCATTTTCAGTGGTTCGAGGTTGAAAGAGTGGTTGAAAAGGCGGGATCGGGAATGGGACGATTTTTTCATTACTTACTTATCCCCTTGAATTTATTAATTAGTGCCTGAAAAATGGTGAAGCTCCCCCAAATATTCGTCCGTAGCTCCGGTGCCTTTCGTGTTGCTCGTCCTTGCAACGGCGGGACAAACTTTCTGAGGGATGTCGCTATCAAGCCCGGACGGCAAGGCCTGGACACATCATTGGAATATGCCGGGTTTCCTTTAAGCTCGGCACATCCTCGGCAAAATGTGACGTGCATTCGCCGGGAATGTGCCGGGCTTGAAGGAATGTGCCTTGCATGCGGCAGAATGTACCGTGCATGGAATGTACCTGCCGTCCGAATTTCGTTGGTCCCGGGGCTAAACACAGTGTATGTAAATTAGCACGAGTACCGTACCTGTTAGCTGCCTGTCGCGCTCGCCAGCTCTCTGAGTTAAGATTCCGAGTTGCCCCTCCGGAATCACGCGTTAGAACCATGACAGCTGCTCGCGGGAGTATGCCTTTTTTTCTCGGCTTTGAGGTCGGTGCGTTTCAGTTCTTCACGTAGCTCTTGCGAGATATGGTTCTGTAGGCGATCCAGCCTGAAAGGACGAAGAATACAGAGTCCTTTGAGCGATCGCACTCGCGAGAACATGACATATGCGCTTTGCATCGTCGGGCAGCTCGCCAGATCGACGCAGCACACATCCAATGAGCCGAATGCGGGAATGAGGGGGAGCTGGGAGCGGGTTGCACTGTACGTCTTTCTGAATTCGGGAGGCGGAAGTGGATAGTGTTGGTAACGGTTTTGAGCGGGACCCGAGGAGGAAATGGTGCGTCCGGCGGATTGCTGTTTTTGTATGCTTTGAAATCGACTTCTGCTGATATGGCATAGCGGTGGCCCTCGATATCCTCGTATATAAGCGAGACGAGTGTTCCGGGGCTCCCATTGGAGATTCCCAACTCCGTTGCAAGGTTTTCGGTGCAGAAAACCGCCATTCCAGGCACGTAAGGCATCTAATGTATGCGGTGAGTATTTTAGGCCTAAAATTGGATCCGGGCTACCTTGCCGCCAAGGTCGTTGGCTTCTTTGACAGGTACTGACCAGGCAGCCTCAGCTGCCAGGCCAGGCAGCCTCAGCTGCCAGGCCAGTAAGCTGCTGGCGCTTCCGCCCACGTCCCCTCGCGTCGCGCGAGTAGCTACTAGTAAAGATGGCAGTCTTTGCCTGTCGCAGGGTGTCAGGTGATCCCACAAGAATCACACAGATTTCATCCCTCAACCTAAATAATGGAATTGGCATCGCCGACATGAAAGATGTTGTGTCCCCAGGTAGTATACACACATTTCCCCGAGCAGCAAGCTGCCCCGAGGGTCCCAGGGTGCGCTTGTACATACATCTGGTCGCTCGGGCTCGCGCGATACATTGTTCTTCCAAAAAATGTGAGATCCTTGAGCTCTTCGGGAACTTTCCCCATTCACAGGCCATTTGCATAACTGCGCAAAGGAATTGAATGCAAAGAATTTTTACTGACAGCAGAGTTGCAGAGACGACACAGTACATATGAACCGCTAACGAGGGAGGACGTGTTGAATGATTCAATTCTATGCTGACGAGAAATTACGCGAAGTCCTGCAACCGCCCTATCAACCAGTGAGATATCAAGCACATTTACAGGTCTCATTTTGGTACGATTTGCCTTCTCAAATTTACCACAGAAAGAACATTCTCATTGATGTGTTATCAGTGCCTTGGCGAAACTCGCGAACAATCTGGTCCTTCTCATCCTGAGATAAAAGCAATACCGGACGCTGAGGTTTCGACGGTCAGACGGGGAACTTTACGTGAACTGTCAGGCAAGGGCGAAGCTTTGCATTTTCTAGACTCAAGAAGTAACTTGCACTGCTGAATTTCACTGGATGAAAGGGATGGCGGCCTGAGTCCAGCCAACATAGCTTCGGACCTCAATACAAGACAAGCCTCTGTACACCGATGAGCAAGAAATTCCGAGCGCAAAGTATCAGCACTTTTTCGATGTTCACCCGACTCTCTGGCACACACATGTTGATGATTAGCCGCCATCTTCCTTAAAGCACAAAGCACAATTCGTTGATCAACAATAAGGCAATGTACAACAGCAGTTTTTTCTTGCACAGAGAGACAAACAAAAGAATCATTTTCATTCATGACTTCGGATTGGGCCTCTTCGAGGCGGGTGCTGAACCTTTTAGTTTGAGCAAATCCCAAATTCCCAATTTGGCCATGTCGGTCGGAAAAAAATTCACAAAACATGGGGGCTTCCATCTAGGGTACTGCTGAAAACACCAAGATTTTCGCTCCGGCTTTCGCCGGGCTACCATTTATGGGAATTTCCCCATGATTGCCGAGAAATGAACACCTTATCCAGTGAACAGTTGCGGTGACGGGTGACACCCCGTGAACAGTTGGTCGGATTAGTACAGTACACCCCGCTATATGACTGTCTCTACTGCTCTATCGATTGATTTTCCAGACCTCTCGGCCATTGGCCGGGACGTATTAAAATTCACAAACAAATACGGCAAATATGACGAGTGCGATCGACATGACGCCGGCATCGCACGGAAGCATCAGGAGCCCAGAGACTTGAGAGTTGTGCGTAGGGAGGGGCCCGGAATTGATCACCCATTCCAGAGAAACACGGCAGGTTGTGAAATGGCCTTCAAACCCGGTCGAGACGGGCACATCACAGAAGGTAGCCAGAGAGGACATGAAAGGAGGAAGCAAGGTCGCAAGACGGCTGCGTGTGCTGGGACGGCGATCGGAGGCAGCAGAAGAGTTGTTAAATCGGACGGAGCAGAAGCTTACAGAAGCGGGCCTATCTGAAGACACTCATAGGCCCATTCTGCACGCAGCTAAGTCCCTGTTCATTGACGAGCCCTCCGTTTCGCCACTGAAAATTACTCAGTATTATCTTGGCCATATCCCGAGCACGAAATCCTTGATTACAAGGTCGGACGTACCCGACACGCTCAAGCATCGCAAACTTTCGAGCCACATCGCGGCGGAATGGCATACTAGTGCAATTCACTTAGCAGGAAGGATATTCGGCAGCGTGCAGCGCAAAATGGCTGCCCGTGCGGTGGAAACGAAGCATTGATATTCACGCCTCCGGCATCCTTTTCTCGCGCTATGCCTTTTTCCCACTGGGGTTTGGCTTCGGAGATCCCATATATTTACGATAGCTCACGACAGATGCACGACTCTTACGACACATCTTTTCCCTTGGGTTCATCGAGGTACTCGTACCTAAGTAGTTTACCTACGTCACACACTATAAATCCTAGTGGCATTGCACGGAAGAATTGTGGATGTCCACCTTGTAATCGAGATCGAAATGAACTTGGGTGTGCACACCCGGGCAAATGCATCGAGACTGCCCAGATATTGATAGACTGCATTATGCCAAAGTGGAATCCACTCGCCCCAATGGCCGACCTTTGCGATGATCTCAAACTGACAGCAGTAGAATTGGATGCTAATCGACAACAAGTTGAAATTGATAATCCAATGACTTATGGTCCGAACTTCAGATTGCCCAGTGCCAAAGATGGCTTCCGCATCTTTGCTGGGGATGATTCAATGAACGAGATTGCTGCAAGAAGACAAGGCCAACTAGAACCACCCCCTAATTTAACAACAGCTTTTGTACATATCAAGGTCATGCGTGCTGGTCAATATGACCCTCAAATTATCACAAGATTCAAAATTGTTTCAGATGAGCTCGAGGAAGATGCAACTGTACACCTCACATTTGACAACCCAACCATAAAAATGAACTTTAAATCCGGAATATTGGGAGCTACACTCTCCTTGTTGCAAAAAATTCCAAGTAATGCCCCCTTACTACTATGTTCCACATCTGATTTTTTGCTCAAAACACTAATTAAAGAGCGATTAAAATCTGAAAACAACATGTTAGACCCAAATTTCCCCCTCTTCAAAGCAGTCTTTGCAGCACTGAACGAGCGGGTTGCACGAACACAGTTCAAGCAAACAATGGACACTCTCCCTGCCTCCTTAGACTTAGACACTGATCTATGCCCTCCACTCGAGGTTGATACCCAACTTGATTTAATGTTCAGCTGCCCTGGTATTTTAATATCACAAGGCTCTCAGCGAATCTTCACAAAAATCATTAAGGGCAGCCGCCCAGAACCATTGAGGAAGGCAACATTCATCAATCTAGACCGCATCCGGTGCTCCGTGTATGAAATTTCGGATTACACTCCAACAGACGAAATGATCTGGAACTCTATACGTTCCACAAATTTAAGACGACCCCACCGCGAATTATTCTGGAAGTCGATTCACAACATTTTCAGAGTCGGTGACTTTTGGACACACATGAATAATCTTGAAGTGTTTTCTGTCTGTCAAACATGCGGCGTCCCTGAAAACCTCGAGCACATAGCAATGGAGTGTGATACCTCTGGTGCCAAAATAATTTGGGGACTGGCCGAGAAACTCTGGACCATGAAATACCCCAAGTGGCCCTCTCTCAGTTGGGGCCTCATCCTGGGTTGTAACCTTGTTAAATTTAAACATCCAAACCGGAAAATTATACCTGCAATGGGAAGATTGTTCGCCATTCTGGTATCTACGGCTTGGCACACAATTTGGAACATTAGGAATGACAGGGTCTTGAAGAATCCAGGCCGTAACATCACAGATACTGAGATTCATAATAGATGGCTGAAATCTGTTAATTCCGCACTGGGCCGAGATCGAATCCTCACCGCTAAACTGAAGTTTGGTGACCTTGCTCTGAACAAGGATCTGGTACTAAGAACATGGAGTGGTCTACTAATGAACGAAGACTCACTGCCGGATGACTGGACATATACAGTGGGGGTTTTAGTGGGTATACAGCCGCTGAGATTAAATGATTCAAGAAATGGGATAGGATAACTTAACGAAGGCTGGAGTCCCACACTATGGTACTTGTGCGTAATGGCATTTCCTCCCTGGACAACTTCCCCGGCATTAACTGGAATTTTCTGGTAGACCCAGCGGATGAATTTTGGAATGCTTCTGCAGACTGAACTTCATTATGCCAAACGCTCCAAAAAAAAAAAAAAAAAAAAAAAAAAAAGTAGTTTACCTACGTAGATGAATATCACATTGTCAAATTGTTAAATTGCTTGCAAGATCAGGATTCGTTGATAGATCTCGGGGATTAGCGACCGGATAACGTCCCGAACATCAAACAGAAATGACTAATTGTCGGATACTGCGCCGAGCGTAAAGCAGAAATGACTAATGCAGAATAATGAAAAAGTGAACACCCAGATTCTTTCTGGCTCTACAGGTTGAAATGGGCCTGCATCCTGGAATCAAGTTGATCATAGGTTGAAAAACATGTCCTGGCATTTTTGTTTGCTTGTACCTTCTGCCGTATCTTGTTTCGATTTTTTTTCCGTGATGACCAACGTTGCGTGACGAACTTTGTTTGTACATGTAGCAAAAGAGAACTAAGCCCAAGTTCCCCTGGGTAGCCAAACCTAAAGGTTCAGCAATAATCAAATCATCATTGAAAGTTTGAGCGCCCCACGTACGGGACACTCCATCTCGCGTACTGAAGTTACTGAATACATATGCGAGTACCCCCTCCCAAAGAATCAGCTCATTCAAACTGGGTTTGAGCTTTGTAGTCTGGATTCATTGCATGAGACACCTGATGTGACAGACAGTGCACTTTAAGATATTTTCCCTGATCTATTTCTATCACTAATTGCGGTTGAATTAGGCCGAATTATCTAGCTACATTTCAGGTCAATCCGTACAATAGTCGTGGAGGTATGAGCAAATCGGTCGCGGGGATCAAAAAATGCCCAAAACGGCAATTTTTCGATTCGCGCCTTCGGTACTGCCAATTGCTGTAATGATATCTGTTGCCGCGCCAGTTAAGCGGTATTCGTGATCTACCTCTAGCTCATATAGAATTGACCTCTTGATCAAGAGGTAATCTGAAGAATACTGAAAGAAAAAAAGTATATAGGCATCCCACAGCAGTTGCAAGCCCCCGAGTCAAGATCACTTACTTTCATCATGCGCTCAAGAAATTCAGGTCCAAAATGTGGTCATTGTAACGTGAATTTCAGCGTGATCTTGATTGACACGGTATATTTGCACCTGCCCCAACTTAGGGGGAGGTCTGTCAAGTGTGATACATTGTTTGGATTCAAAAAAAAAACTCCATCAACTCGGCTTCAACCACGCAGGATCCTTCTGACTAACTCATGATATTCCAGGTTCGAGACCATGACTGCTGGCCCGATTCTTAACACCGTCCGTTCACGGTATATAAGTCCAACTTGATTTTTTACGGCGTTCATCGTGGTAATTAATTGTATTTACCTGCATGCCGAGTGAAGACCCAGTCGAAAGATATATCTCCTAATGTGTTCATCCGAGAAACCAGTCAGAGGAGAGGGGGGGAGGGGAGAATAAGTCTAAGCGGGGATTAATTCAAGGCACAACTTGATTCTCTCCTGCGCGGTGTGTCTAAATTATACAACTCTTATTGGAATCTTGTGCAGACACAGGAACCAAGGCTCACATTCCCACAGCATGTCTCAGGAGAAGAATGGCAGAGCCCCTGCTAATACTAAATAACCCCTCATATTAGAGGGGCCATGTCTCCTCTATGGTGCCTCTTCGCGTAACCTTGAGAGGTGGGCATGCACCATCACGTGCCACCATCCCACCTCGCCCGTATGGGGTACAAGGGACCAAAAAGTAGACACAATGGTGGTGTCTACCCTCCACGGCATGCACGGAATCAGTAAGTGGTAGACATGTCGAGAGGCGGGTACGTGCCGTCAAGTGCCACCATCCCACTTTGACCGTTGATAGGGTGTGCATCCATGCACCCCTGAAATTACAGCTTTTGCATGTTTCCAGCCTTATGGCGGGGAGGCGTAAGACACTCAGGGTGTCAGTTACGTTCCCGGAACTGAGCACTACAAGCCGTTAGCAGTGCTCCAAACTAGTGATAAACCAAGGAGACTGAGGATGCCATTGCGGCTTTCATACAAAGCTAGAGATTGTGACTCGGACTCAACCCCACTGGCTAGCCATAGGACTCATCCGGCAAGCTGTACTTTTGTGCAGCAAGCTCGATGTCAATATGAGCACGGGGCAACCAAGGGACATTGGAGGGACAATAAGAAAGCTATTTGATTTGGAACCTTCAAAGTGCTACATGTGCCACCAGAATAATAATATTCGGCGTGCGAGTTGAACCCAAAAGATGTGCCCGCCAATGAAATAACGGCGGAGGGGGGAAATGAACCAGTCATTTCACATGACAATGTTCGTGTCTGCGCCAATCCGAAGTTATGCCAAATGAAGTCACGCCACAACTGTAAAAAGATATAATGTGTGAGCACGCCACCACGTAAACTTCGCGGAGAGGCCACGCCACTTGAACTTGGTGCAGAGGCTATGCCACCTGTAATAGACCGGCCCTAAACCAGTCACATGACTTCATCCAAAAGCAGGTGGTGGTCACTGAACTTGGGTGCCAAGAGACAACAGAATGCTCAGTCAGCCCATCAACTAATCAGACTGTGGAGGACTGCGGACACTCCTAACAAAGTCTACGCGAGGAGACTGTAAGCAGAGGTGGCTTAAACAGAACTTTCAGGTGAGCAGGTGGTTGGCGCCACACCATCAAATAATACCCGGGCAGACACCTCTAAGTCTGCCCAACTACCAGGATATATCTCGCTTCAGATGAGTTCATCATTTTGTAAAGACCGCTTATCATTCTCTTAGTTAGTTGGGATCAATCCCTCTCATAGTATAAAAGCCGCATGTAAATTAGTAGTTAGACAGTGAATAACTCCCCCCTTAATGGCACCTAGCTCTTAGCAGCTTATAAGGACCCTGGTCCTTATCCTGTTTGACGCCCACACTCCCTTGGTGTAAGCCTGAGTTGTCCCTCCGTCTTCGGCCCCCGCCACTTTGCTCAGTTGCAGAGCTATTCATACACTAAAGTCCATTCCTATGGATCACGTACTTTGACAGCAGCTTGTTGTAGTCGCCATACATCATCAGAACCTTTTTGCCGAGTTTCTGCTCTGTGGACAGTCAGCAACGGCCGGCACTGTCACGGAAACGACACTTACCAAGACCTTCCGTGATGAGGCCGACGGTGTCCATCCACAACTGCGCAAACGAAAGCTCAAGCCGCACCGCCTCCCTGTTGATGCACCAGTGGTTGAGCTTGAGCGAAAAAATGTCGGGGGTGGTGTGCATAACCTCGGGCAGGAAGTTCATGGCCTCTGGGGGCCCCACACACACCGTGTTCAGTGTATCGGTCACGCTCGATCTGCTGAGCATGAGGAAACCAATCGCCCCCGTCCGCTGTTGGAGGGCGAGGAGCTGGGTGGTCATCAGCAGGGCAGGAAGGAGAGCAGTGCGTGGACATATCTCAGCAAGGATGTGTTTGGTGAACGATGTCACGTCCCTGCAGGCCGCAGTGTTGCTCAGCCGGGTACCCGAGTACTTCACCCCTTTTGCCTCTGTGAATGCCTTTAGCAAAACCTCCTGCTCCTCGGGGGTCATGTCGGTGTAACGGTCGTCTTTCTTGACCATCTTTTGGACATCCTTCATGCTGTACTTGTCCCCTGCCGCGCGGCCTACCAGCCATCAGTATGTGCAACCTTCCTCCTGTCACTTGGTGTACCTTCATTGAGTCCTTGCGCCAGGGACCACACCTTTGCATTCCACAGGCTGGCCTTTCTCTCAGCCGCCAGACTGGTCACCTCCCGCAGCACTTTCTTCACCTCGCTCGATGTCTTAGCAAAACGGTCAGCCAGTTCCTCCGCCGTCTTCTCCATGACCGCCAAGAAGTCAGAAACCGCGGCCAAATACTCGTCCTTCGCTTTGGCCTGCACCTTCCTCTTCTCCTTCATCGTGTTCTTCTCTGCTTCCCCCGTTTCCTTCTTCTCTTCGCCCACGCACTTGTCCTCCTTCTCATCCTCCACCTGCTTTTCCACCCTCTTGCGCTGTCTTACTGGCTGCTGCAGCGCGCCCAGATTGCGTGTGGCCCAACTGCTGCCTTGCAAGGTGGAGTTGCCTTCCTCTGTCGCAGGGGCATGCAGATTGCTGACAATCTGGGGGGGAGCCTGCTTAGGCGGGGGCGGAGGTGAAGTTGGAGGCAGAGGTGGAGGCAGAGGCGGAGGTAGAATTGGAGGCAGAGGCGGAGGAGGCGGAGATGGAGGTAGAGGGGGCAGAGTATCCTCCGGTGGCGGCGGTGGAGGCGGTGTGTCTACTCTTGGGGGAGTTGCTGGCAGCGTGCACCCCAGGGGTCACCGATTTAGTCACGTGGTGGACCTCTTAGGTACCTTTCCCTGTATTAGTTAAAGGTACCTAAGAGGTTGTCTCCGGCGGAGGGAGACCACACCTTCTATTATGTACTACCATCAACCTGCCGTTTTGGGTCACTGCCGTGGCACATTATAGGTCCGGTGACTTCCTGGCCCGCTACTTTAGCGCTTTCGTTCCTGCACTTGCTTCCTCCATTGCTGCTAGTTAGAGATGAAGTGTGTCTACCCCTAAGTATTCTGTCTGTGATCTGTGTTAATCCAGAGTCTCTGACTGGCTTATTCCAGGTAGCTCAAGGTGGTCTGCAGGTGACCTGACAACGGAGGCCTACCATTTTAAATATTTGACATAGATGCAGCTTGGCCACCGGGTTAATAAAATTGGTAAAGAACACTGGTATATCCTTACCTGCAGATGTTAGCAACTAGCTCCGAAATTTCGATTGAAGGAGGCCTCCCTCCTTAGCGTTAAGATTCTGCCCTCAGCAACCAGTATAGTACCAGAATATTTAATCACGACAGGTAATATGTGCTTGTCATTATAATCTCTGGAAACCCTTCAACCCAGGCCTTTGATGGGTGCCAGAATCATACCGGTGGCCTCCGGAGTTATTCTCAATTCATCAAAGGAAATATAAAGCTCAAATGTCTATCCCAATCATTATTCTGCACATTTATGCCTAATGGCAAACACCATGTCACTTCAATAGACATATAAGACCTCTATGCTTCCCACTGGGCATAGGCCTCCAATTTGGGAACACACAAAAATCACCATGTATTTTGACCAATATAAAAGCCTTGACGGCTCATATGTAACCAGTTAGAAGCTTCAAGTTATGCAGACCAGGGAATTTGAAGGTCAACATTAGAGACTGAACAACAGGAGGCCATCATTGCAGGAGGAGGGCAAAACAGAACAAGTGAAATTAGAGACAAGGAAATAAATTTATCCAACATAGCATAGCATAACTGCATAACTGTCGAGGCTACGCATAAGTGACTGTCACTGCAGCCTGGAGGTTTGTTGATGAGGATTATTATGCAAAGGAGACCACCTTATCTGCGGAGGCCTCCAAAGGGAACAAAAAAATTGGAGGAGTCTAGGGGGAGTTGATAATATACATAAGTTATGGGCTGAAATTGAGTTGAAGTATAGGTCTATAACATCTTTCACATAGTTCCACGTACTGTGGACTGGTGTTTTCCGGGTGACCTAGAGGGCACCGCCCCGGAGTTTGATCAGCCAATCAGATCATGAATACAGGTGGGTCTAATTTAAGAAAATCATTGCACCCTCAAATGGCACATAGAAAATTGGCACTTAATGTCTAAACTAAGGCCAAACAATGCCTGGTTCGAATTAGTAAAGATATCCTGTCTGCTTGGCCCTCAGAGAAAACATCTTTCAAATGCACGGAAAGGTGCTGAACCCAACTAAGGTTTCATCTTGAAAACCACATACTACCAAGGGACTTTGCATTCACAACAGTCAGAAAAATTCTGGTCGCTTTAGGACCACTCTTTATGTTATAGAATAGATTTAGGGTACATTCCAGTGGTCCTAGAAGGTTATAAAGATCCTTACCGACAAAATTGGTTGCAGAGATTATAAACAATATTATATTGTAAACATTTGCATCCATAGTCCTAGCACCTGTCCGAAAACTACATAACATTGGCTCATGTCATCTGATCCTTTTTTCCACCCATAATTGTAGTGCCAAGTTATTCACAGTTCTCCACAGAATACTCTGTGGAGGCCTCCAAAATTGCAAGGAGGGTGGTGAAGTCATGTTGGAAGACTACTGAAACAATATTTAAGTTCACAGCATATCATTAGCCACCATCGAGGGAGGTTTAGTTCATAAGAATAAGATTTGTTAATGGAAAGCAAGTAAAGGAGGCCACCAAGCATTTAACTTTATAAAGGCAGAATATTAGCTTCTAGTCCTAGCAGTGGATATCAGTTCCTTGTTTTTTGGATAGCAGTATTCAATTCCCTGGGGTATGGTTCGACTCATGGTATGATTCATTTGAAAGGAGGCCTATCTTTTGTATAGGAAGGAAGGAAGAAAGATATATACCGCGGTGGTCCCGTTGAGGAACGTACGGGCACTGTACCTACATACATAAGCCTATTGTATGCTATAGGGTACTCAAGTGATCTCTGAAACACCGGTTAATCTAACTAATATTGTGATTGCCAGTAAGCTGCACAATGCTAGGCAATGTGACAAGCAACATTGGTCATGGGAGTTGCTTGGGAGTTGTAGTACAGCAATCTGACATTGTTCCAGAGGCCTCCAAGTCTATCTGGAGGCCACCGGAGTTCTACAAACATGGTGATAATTGAGGCTCTCATAAACAGAGGGAAGTATCAATGTGTGTTCCAATATAATAAGGAGAGCACTTACAGCTCTTGTTGGTTCAGAAGGTTGAGCATGAATGTCAGCATTCCAAGGAGGCCTCCAGCTGGGAAAGGGAGGATGGGTGCATGTAGATAGGCCTAAACTTTGCATAATCCACATATCCTCAAGCCAGTACCAGTGCAAGAAACATGTGTTGATTCCTGTCAATCTGCTATCGAGCAAGCACGGAGGCCACTGAGGATTATCAAAGCTATGAATTTGCTCTTTCTGCACGGGCAATTAGTGTATATAAGCACATTGGGATCAAACCAACCACTGTGCCATGAGGGAGATATTTTAATTGCTTGGAATAGAGGCAACCCAGATTACGGAGGCAACCCGAATCCCGACCCAAAAGGGATGCCATCAATCAGTAGCACCAGGCTTCCCACCGGCCTATTCAGGAGAGAGGAGGCCTGCATTACATAATAGAAGCAAATGTCTCCCTCCGTCGGAGGCGACCTCTTAGGTACCTTTAACCAGTACAGGGAAAGGTACCTAAGAGGTCCACCACGTGACCAAATCGGTGACCCCTCTACCCTTGGGGATGCTGGCAGCGTGTCTACCCTTGGAGGCGACATCATTGGTGATGCTTGGCTTGGAGCATTGTCAGGGTGGGAGGGGCCGGAAGAGAGCCGCATTCCATCATCCCCCACCCCATCCTCGGACTCATCCCCCAATTCTGGCTTAGTTTTGCTCCGCAGGCCGAACTCGAGTTCAAACTCCTTCCAGTCTGGTGTGGTCTCGCGCGATGCTGACATCTCTGGCAAGAAGAGGGGAATTTGGAAGGGGATGGCGCGTCTTCGGTGGATGAGGCAGAGCGACGGGGCCTGTCTTCGACGGGCGACGCGGGACGGCGGGGCAAGTCTTCGGCGGGCGATGCAGAACGATGGGGTGTGTCTTTAGTGGGTGGCACAGAGCGGTGTGGCGCGTCTTTGGTGGGGGTTGTTGCGTCTTCGTGGCGCACATCTTCGAGGAGTGGCACTGAGTCATCTTCGGTGGGTGTCAGGGCGTCTTCGGGGAGCGTGTCGTTAGCGGGGCCGTCATCTTCTTCCTTGTCGCTGACAGGGTCGGGCTTCGCCCGGCTAGCCTTGCTGCACTGGTGGTTGACTTCACCTTTGCAGGTACAGGTGTTTTCTTGGTTGGCTTTGGGCAGGGGGGCGCCGGAGCGAGTGGAAGCACGAGTGGCAGGCATTTTCTACACCTAACTCAGTGAATTCAACCCCTGAGTGGCCTGACTTATGTTGGTGTTTACAACTTGGTGCGGTTATTATGGTGTGGCAGAGAAATAGGAATCAATAGTTGTCAACAAAATCATGTGTTAGCTGATGTGCGCTGGATCCAACGCTGAAACTGTCTACCCATCCCCTCTCGCACCTCCACGTCCAGTCTACCCTAAATCCAGTCTACCCCAACAATGAAATGGTCTACCCATCCCCTCTCGCACCTCCTGGTTCAGTCTACCCCACCCACAAGAAAGGCCGCAAAAATTAACCAGGGAAGTACAATTCATTCAAGATAGAGCGACAACAGGATATAACTAATCTACAGGTGTCAACAGAAAAGCTAACAATGAGCACAGGGAGCGAAGCAGGGGTTTACAAGTCATCGGCCGGCTGGTTTTCAAAGCGCGGGTCAAAATCCTCCTCGGGGTGGACGTCCCTCCGATTGTCTAGCATCCACTGCTCCATGTCAGTGCTCTCCGCCCGCTCCTGCTCGATGCCGAGGCCAGTGTCAAAACCCTCGTCCTCGGCCTTGATCCTAGACACCTCCCGATGGGCTTGCTGGATCGCAGCCTTGCGCCTCGTGGTAGCGAGCTGGCGCTGAGCTAAGAATGCCACCTCACGCTCCATCTCCTCCTTTTTTCTCTCCTTCCCCATCATGTCCAGGTTCCATGCTAAAGCCCCCAGCTCGTCCGCGGCGGACTCGGTACTCCTCGTGGAGAAGAACATTCCCCCAAAGAGCTCACCCCTTGTGTATATTGGTTCATGGCGTCGGACAGGCGGCTGTGTACGACCTCGCCATCACGGACGGCGAAGTGCATGTCGGGAGGCATGAGGGCGGCCACCCCTGGAGTTGACAGAGGGACAGCAGCGAATGCAGGCAGCTCGGGATTGGCAAACAATGGCGGGGGAGATCCAGAATGTTCGAAGGTGGGCATGCGAGGGGCTTTCCTTGTGGCCAAAGACACGGGCAAAGGCGACGCAGGGACAGGTGGCTTGGTGTTCCTCGGCGTAGCGGGAGACCCGGTGATGCCTGGGATATGAGCTTTCTTGGGGGTGCTGGCTTTCCACCTGATAATACCACCAAACCCCTCATATTAGAGAGTATGATATGTATGCCTCCCACCTCTAATATGAGGCAACTAAGACTTCCACGAGTACTGTGAATACCTTAAAAGCTCCTTGCCACCATTTCCACGGAAACAGCCTAAAACCGCCCCGGCGGGGAAAAATTGACATTTTACCACCATTTCCACCGGTTTTGAAGCCTTTTTCCTGCATCCATTAGATTTCTTAAAATAGTCAGTAAACTTTGTGACTCTCTTGGATAAATGTGCAGAGTTTTGTGACCTCATTAGGTTCCACTGTTTCCACGGGTTGATTTCCGAGGGTCAGTAAATTTTGTGACCCTTGTTAGCGTTCCACTGTTTCCATGGGTTGATTTCCGAGGGTCAGTAAATTTTGTGACCCTCGTTACCGTTCCACTGTTTCCACGGGTTGATTTCGGAAAGTCAGTAAATTTTGTGACCCTCGTTACCATTCCACTGTTTCCATGGGTTGATTTTCGAGGGTCAGTAAATTTTGTGACCCCGTTGCCATTCCACTGTTTCCACGAGTCAATTTTCGAGGGTCAGTAAATTTTGTGACCCTCGTTACTGTTCCACTGTTTCCACGAGTCGACTTCTGAGGGTCAGTAAATTTTGTTACCCTCGTTACCCTTCCATCATTTCCACGAGTCAATTTTCAAGGGTCAATAAAGTTTGTGACCCCTGTTACCATTCCATCATTTCCATGGCACATCTTCAGACTTGATGATGCAGGCCACCCAATTCCAGCATTTCCACAATCCAATCCTTATCAAATATCCAAGAAATCAAGAAAACAATTCGTTCATTGGTAGAGGTATACAAAAAAAACGCGGGTGTAATTGTATTGCGGGGTCAGCATTCAGAGGGGAAAAAAAACGCGGGCGTGGGCGGGAGTGACAAGCCGAGGAGACCAGCAACAAGGACACTAATCGGTGTCATCACTGTCGCTGGATTCGTATTCATCATCGTCGTTGATGGCGGCGAGCTTCAGCGGCTTGGATGAGCCGGCGACAGCGTTCTTGGAGGTCTTGCGGGGGTTGGCTGCGCTCATGCGTGCCTTCGCCTCATCGGCCTCCTTCTGCGCGGCAGCCTTCTTCGCCTTGATGGCCATGAGGCGAGCTGCGCCGTCAGGGATGTCGTTGCCGGTATTGGCGTCAGGAGTGTCGGGGGTGTTGGGGCCCTCGGGCTCGGAGCCGGTGTCGCTGGGGACCACCGAGGCGCTTCTGCCTGGGGCGGGCGCCTTCCGCCTCTTCGAGAACGCTGCCTTCTTCCGCGGCGCGTTCTCTTCATCGTCCTCCCTCTGCTTCCTCTTCCCCTTCGACTTTGATGCTGGTGCATCGTCCTCCTCTTCCACCTCCACTGCCTTCTTCTTCTGCGTCTTCTTCGGCGCCGTCCCTCCCACCGA
>JARGYA010001031.1:0-26361 GCA_029204335.1 Mycena vulgaris | reverse complement strand
TGAATTATTGACTGCAAATACTACATGGACCCTAATGCACACTGCCGCGCCATCTCAAGCTACAAGTGCATCATATCAGCCCAAACCCGGAAAGAAATTAGACACCCACCTGCTCATCTGTCCGACAAACCAGGATCCGGTGGCCCGCAGCTCCGGGTGCGCCGACATCCACTACGACACCCTCCGTCGCATCCACAGCACCGTTGCGCGAATCATCGACGGCGCGTACCCCAAGCACGCCACCCGTTCGCCGATAAGCGCGCGCAACTCCTTGCTGCGTTCGCCGATCCCGCCGGAGAGCACCAGGGCGTCGACCGCGCCCCCGAGCTTAAGGTGGTACGACCCGACATAGTTGAGCACCCGGTCTGCGAAGAGCTCGAACGCAAGGCCCGCGGTGGCGTCCTCCGCGCGGCGCGAAGTGATCGCGGCGAAATCGGTCGTGCCTGTGAGAGCCTTCCACCCGGCCTGCGAGTTCAGGATGTGCTCCGCCTGAGTAACGTGCAGTTGCACGGCGCTAGACTTTTCGTGCGACATGCGCCCTGCTTTGTTGGTGTAGTGGAAGATGAGCGAGGGGTCGACTGCGCCGGAGCGCGTGGCACCGGGCAGGCCGCTGAGCGGGTGAGGCCCATTGAGGTGTCGAGTGATTGACCGTGCTGAATGCAGCAGGCCGATGCGCCGGACCCGGTGGAGGACTATGAGATTGAGGGATGCAGCGGGCTGTGGAAGTGGTCAGCAGAGGAGAGGGAGTAAAATGCACACTACTACCTTCTGGAGAAAGTGCGAGACGGAGCGCAGGATGAAGGAGTCTAGAGTTCCTGTTAGGGGGGGATACAGGGTAGGGTAAAGCTCACAGCTCAGCCCATGGAATCCATACTTTTTCAGCCCACGCTCTTTGGCGATCTTCTGGTCGATGGCATAATTGGATATGTGCGGTGGAATCGACCGATGGAAGGCCGAGTCGAAGAAGGCGATCGATTTGGCGTTGGGGAGTTGAGAAAGACACGTCTCGATCACCGCGAGAGACGCGCCGTTGTGGCTGGGTGACATGATCAATCGTTATGCAAGCTGAATTTAGTAGGCGGGTTACAGAGGTGCGAGTCCGAGAGCCGTTCGATGTGGTGATACGCCTCGTCGTTGATTACAACTGGGTCGGTGTAATCGCCACCGTGAACAACGCGATGGCAAACGTGTGTGATTTTAGTGGAATGGATGTCTGCTTCTTGGTCGAGGCAGTCTCGGAAATGAGAAAACGCTGAGGCGTGGTCGTGGACGGAGGGGGATTCTTCATCCTTGGTGGTACCCCCTAGAACTTTGAACGAGAATTTCGCGGGCGGGGCCGAAATGTTGGAGATTGAGGACGTGAGCATCAAATGGACCGGCTCGGGGTCGGAGCCTTTTGGCACGACGCGATACAGAGAAATCTTGAGAGATGAGGAACCGGCATTGACAGATAGTACGAGATTATTGCTGGCCGACAAGGGATTGAAGCAGACCAGTGGACCGTATTTACTAGAGCATGTTAAAGCTATTATCCTGGAATGACGTCGATATCATTCTATTTCCAGGCAGATGGCTCCGCCACCTGAGAATGAGAACGAGTGGCAAGGCAAAATAATAGTATTACCAGTTATTGTGTTGTGTGGACTGTAAGCTGCCAGAGGGTTCAGAAGAAAGGGGCGCCCGAAGCCAGAGTTTGGAAAGAGCGTGACTGGAAGAAGGTTGATTTCAGATTGATGGCTCAGGCAGGTCCAGGCGGCCAACCAAAGGCTGGACAAGCCCATTGCATTGCAAGCCGGTAATACACCGCCATGGGACCTTTCCTCGGTACTACTACTAGGACTATACCACAAGAGACGATTCGAATGAACAGCCCATGGCCTAGATTGACCTTATCTCTGACGCGTTCCCAGCCGTTCCTCGATGACGCTATATTCAAAAACATTCTCCACTTTATAAAAGAAGGTAGAATGCTAAATGGTCGACAACACTACCTTGTTCCCTAGTATCTGCAATGCCTGGCCAGAGTCTACTCCAAGCCAATCCGCCAGCGGACCCCTCGCTGCTGCCGGATTCTATGCTCCAGTTCAGCGTGCAGCTGGACACCAAGAACTATCTCTCGAATGAGGAGCTCAAAGCGATGAAAATGTTTCGTAGGGCCGCAGACTATATCGCAGCGGGCATGTCCTTTGTCTTCACCACTGCACCTAGCATTGACCACCCCGCTCTGCAGCAATGATATTCTCAAACCACAATGTCCTAGTTGAGCGCGACATAAACTCACGACGACATCAAGTCGCGTCTCCTAGGCCACTGGGGGACTTGCCCCGGTCTTGTCATGGTACGTACTCTCTGGCTTCATAGGAGGGCCAGGGGAGGGTGGGGGGGGGATTCCCCATGAAAGCAAAGGCCAATTAGCTTCCTTCCGGGACATCTCCCTTCACTGGAAGACGGGCATCGGGGACTGTATTGAAAGCGGTAGTCACTGGAAACTATGGAGGCAGTGCAGTGGTCTATAACCAGGGCGCCTTTCACTTGGGACGGCGCCTTTTCACCTGGGCGCCTGCAGGCACTTCCCAGGCCGATCAAATCTTGGGCTGAACGGCTGCCACACAACTGCCTCCACTGCTTTCAATACAGCTTCCTTACCACTGGGCCTTCCGGAATATGCGGAAGGTGGAATTCAGCTTACACGGGGTCTCCCCCCCCCCAGTATTCAGAGACATTTCATCATTTCTAACTTGCTCGTAGGTCTATGCTCATCTTAACAGGATCATCCGAAAGACTGGTCTCGATGCGGTATATGTCGTGGGACCAGGTCAGTGTGTTCGTCCCTTTCTCTAATTCCCTGCTGACTCTTTGCCAGGCCATGGTGCTCCTGCTATTCTGTCTTGCCTCTGGTTGGAGGATTCCCTCGGTAAATTCTACCCCGAAAACACTCGCGACTACAAGGGCCTCCATAAACTCATCGCAGCCTTTAGTGTCCCAGGAGGCTTTCCCAGGTCAGCTGAACTTGAGGCATATATGCGCCGAGCTAATATGTACGCGTCAGTCACGTCAACGCTGGGACACCGGTGCCATCCACGAAGGCGGGGAGCTTGGATACGCAACTCAGCGTCTCCTTCGGCGCCGTAATGGACAACCCAGACCTCGTCGTCGCCTGCGTCGTGGGTGACGGCGAGGCCGAGACGGGGCCGACTGCGACTGCTTGGCATGGGTTTCAAGTATATCGACCCCGCAGAGTCCGGTGCGGTTCTACCTATTGTGCATGTCAACGGGTTCAAAATCTCGGAGCGCACGATCTACGGTACGATGGACAACAAGGAGATAACCGCGCTCTTTCACGTAGGTCTTAACCATCTATCCCCCTTTCAATGACTAACGTCTTCCCCAGTGGTTACGGATACCAAGGTCCGCATCATCGAGGATGTCGAGAACATCGACAATGACCTCGCCGCGTCGATGGATTGGCTCTTAACCGAGATCAAGAAGATCCAGACCGCTGCTCGCAGTGGCAACCCTATCGTAAAGCCCGGCTGGCCTGTTCTCATCCTGCGCACGCCCAAGGGCCTCGGGGGACCCAAAAGTACCACGGCGAGCTCATTGAGGGGTCGTTCCACTCGCACCAGGTCCCGCTCCCCGGCGCGAAGGACCTCCGCGAGGAGCTCGCCGCCTTGCAGGCGTGGCTCAAGTCCTATCACCCCGAGGAGCTATTCACCGCCGAGGGCGTGCCCGTCCCAGAGGTCCTCAGCATTGTGCCCGAGGTCGCTGAGAGACGGCTGGGACAGAAGAAGGAAAGGCTTCCGGGCATAGCGCCGCTGACCATTCCTAAGTGGACAGACTTCTGTGTCGAGCAAGGGAAACAGGAGAGCTGCATGAAGGCGGTGGGCAGCTCCTCAAGGGGGTCGTCAAAGAGTGCGTTTTCATATGCATATGCTTGCTCTGTTCTCACTCGCTCCCCTCAAAGAAATACCCAAGAATTTCAGGATCTTCTCGCCGGATGAGCTAGTCTCCAATAAACTGGACGCGGTCCTCGACGACTCCTCTCGCAACTTCCAGTGGGACATCCAGTCGCGTGGCCAAGGTGGACGTGTCATCGAAATCTTGTCCGAGCATACTGCCAGGGCATGGCTCCAGGGCTACACCCTCACCTAGGGCCGAACGGGGTTGTTCCCCAGCTACGAAGCATTCCTGGTATGTCTCTTCGACGTGATGTGTATACACGCTAATCCCCGACAGGAAATCGTGCAGACGATGATGGTGCAGTACAGCAAATTCACGAAGAATGGTGCGTTGGCTCATTTCCCTGCCTCCCGCGAGCTTATGATGCTTGTGCAGTCGGCCGAGACTCCGTGGCGCCAGCCTTGCGGGTCACTCAACTACCTTGAGACGTCCACATGGGCGCGCCAGGAGCACAACGGCTTCTCTCACCCAAAACCCGTAAGTGTCGCCCAGTTGATCAAACCGTCCCTCATCGTGCCAACACACTCCCGCAGAGCCTTCATCGGTGCTGTTCTCAACCTCAACCCACCCTGGCGCGTGTATACCTGCCGCCCGACGCCAACTGCTTCCTGTCCACGATGGCCCATTGCCTTCGGGCCAAGAACTACGTGAATCTCATGGTCGGTAGTAAGCAGCCTACGCCTGTGTGGTTGTCACCGGAGGACGCGGATAAGGTATGCACGTTTAATTCATTTGCGCTGCGGAGACTGATAGGACTGCAGCACTGTATCGCTGGGGCCTCCGTCTGGAAGTTCGCCAGCGTCGACGAAGGTGTCGACCCCGACGTGTGAGTAGTCCAACACCCTATACCCCCTTCCTTACTGATCCTCCCCAGTGTCCTCGTCGGCATCGGCGTCGAAGTCACTTTCGAAGTCATCGCCGCTGCGGCTCTCCTGCGCAAGCGCGTCCCCGAGCTGCGCGTGCGCGTCGTAAACGTCACGGACCTCATGATCCTCAGCGCGACTGGCTCGCACCCGCACGCCCTCAGCGATGAGGCGTTCGACTCTCTCTTTACGCCCAACAAGCCCATCCACTTCAACTATCACGGATACCCCATCGAGCTCAAAGGCCTGCTCTTCGGCCGCCCGAAACTGGACAGGGTATCCATCGAGGGGTACGTCGCCCCATGCCCTTTTCTTGACTTCGTGTTAATTTCTTGGGGAATATAGGTATCGGGAGGAGGGTACGACGACCTCGCCCTTTGATGTACGTCGCGCACACGCATCCATTGTCACCTAACTTGACCCCCTTCGTAGATGATGCTGTGCAACCACACCTCGCGTTACCACGTCGCCACCGCCGCCATCCGTGGCGGCGCGCTCTCCAACCCCAAGGTCGCGGTCACCGCGCACGAGCAAGAGTCGCTCATCAAGCATCTCGTGTCAAAGGAGAAGGATTACATCTACGCTAATGGCAACGGTACGTCGCGCTCACTTTAAAGGAAAGCCCACTGAAATCCGATTGATTGCAGACCATCCTAATACGTTTGACACCCCTACTTTTTGAATGGGCACGCTGCAGGAGATTGTAAAATAAGAGAGAGGCTGTTTGTACTAGTAGCCAGCGTAATAATATAACATCATCTTCCATCTAACAATGTATGCGAACCGGGCAGCGCTAGCGCAGTACTAGGCTGCCAAGAACCTCGTGGGTGAGTCAGCAAAGCCATTCAAAAAGTGCAAAAGTAAGCGACCATGGTGGGACTCGAACCCACAGTCTCTGCCTTCGGAAAGCAACGCAGTAACCATTTTGCCACACGGCCTTGATGGAAGGATGCTGACCCAGGCCTTTTTAACGCTGGTGGCCAAGTCTCACCTTGATCAAAGCTATTATCGAGAACCTCAATTTGTACAGCAGCTCCAGAAATTCAGATGGTTGCGTTGGAGGTTGGAATGCCAAGAGCAAGTACAAGCGTGCGCTAAGCACACATCTGAACACTGAATCAATTACAGGAAGGCGAAATATCGCCTGTTTCGCCCCGCCTCTGTCGTGTTCGTCGGGGAATACAAAATGTCTAAACTAGTTATATATACAATAAGTTACTGTCCACCGCGCAGATCCGAGCCCGCTCGCTCAACCAGCCGAGCCCCGCGACCGCGAGCTCGAGCGCGAGGTCCGCAGTCCATACTGGAGTTCGCGCACGAGCGAGGGGTGGACGTCCGCGTCCGCGTCGACGTCGGTATCATGAAACAAGGGGAGGAGATCCCCGTGTGCGTCCGATTCCGGGGCGGCGGCGAGTGTCGGGGCCGGCCCTTTGTGCGGGACGCTGGTTTTCACGCTATGCTTGCGACCCGGCTTGAATGGCTTACGCGCAGGACGCGGCGGGGAGTTTTCGGGCGTGGGGGGCAGCCGCAGCTGAGTGGTAGGGCGCACAGAGGTGATGTAGACCTCGGGGATGAGCCTGCGGGTGCGGAGAGCAGGGATGGTAACGAAAAGCTTCGTGGGCGAGGCTGGCGTCGGTTTGCTGCGCGGCGGGGTGAGGGGAGCGGAACAGAAATAGAAGCAATCTTGCGCCGCTTGGGGCTCTCCGCCGACTGGCTCAACACAGGCTTGCGCTTCGCCCCGCACTCCGCCGCCTCGTCCTCGTCCTTCCGGCGCTTCTTCTCCCTTGCGGCCTCTTTCGCGCGCGTCTCCTTGTCGATCTCTGCCTGCAGCGTCCCCGCAAACACCTGCGCATCACCCTGTAGCCACGCGTCAAATACACCCTCCCACTCGCGCGTCGGAACCGGGAAGTCGAGGTTCAAATACACGGTCTTGATGGGCAGCTCTTCCTCCGCCGCGGTCCCTGGTGCCGGGCTTGGCCGATTCGACCCCACACCGTCTTTCCCCCGCACGCGCACAGCCTTGGCAAACTCGCGCACCATGCGCTTGGTGCCCTGCACGCGCAGACTCGTGCCGACAACGAGCAGCAGGTCCGCGCCGCTCCGGCCCTTCCCCTTTGACAGCCCGAGAAGGTCACGTCGCACGACCTCGCCAACGCCTTCGCCGTCTTTGTGGGCCTCATTGTAGAGCACGACGGACGGGCGCAGGCGGCCGATACCGCGCGCGCGCTTGCCAACGAGCTGGCGGGTCTCCTCCATGGCGGTGCACTCGGGGCACGCGGGCGGCGTCCCAAGCACGAGCGACCCGAGGTGGTCCGCGAGCGCAAAGGAGTGATTGCAGACCTGGCAGTGGACCGTCTGCAGCGTGCCGTGGAGCGGGATGCAGCGGGGCGTCTCGGCGGGCGGCGTGGGTAGACGGCTGCTCGAGGCCACGTTTTCGAGAGGCGGCGCTGCTTCGGGGAGGACGGCGAAACAGCGACTTGGCTTTCGGGGTGCGCGGTTTGGAGCGCTTGTCTTGGAACGGGGGGACGCCAAAGGAGAGGCCGGACTTTTGTTCAATGGCGTCTGTGAAAAATTGTCAGCTCTGTTCGAGCCGTATACTCGGGCGCGGTACCTATATTCTGGGTGTACACGCGAAGCAGCTTGCCCCGGTCATCAAGGGTGCGTAGGAGGTTGTGAAATGGCGTAGGTTCGGCAGCATTGGACAGTTCGGAGAGGCGGGCGATCATCTGGCAAAAGAGAGCGGTGGTGTTTTCGGACTGGGGGCGGGGGGACGCGGTCAGTCAGGCAAAATGAGAACGGGTTGTTCCAAGAAAACGAGGTGTTGCTGCATGCAACTCGTATAAGGCGAAGGTGCTTGCAACGCAGACAGCACCATTCAAAGCGAGTCAACTCACATGGAACACTGAAGCATCAAAGAGATCCTTCCCCGAGGCCAACGCCTCCTTGGGATTGTCGCGCTTCAGAGTCTGGAAAAGCCCCTCTGGAGACCTGAAATCCGGTATCCCTGCTTGCACAGAAATTCCAGCGCCTACGCAGTCGACATAGACGTTGAGTGCGGCTCAAATTGGAGTGTCAGAGAGGTTGAACGGACCACAGACGATAACGATCCGCTTTGCTTTCAAAATCGCCTTGATAACCTTCTCAAGCTGGACTGTGGGGTTCCCAGAGTCCTGTAAAAAGGACGGCGAGGCGGGAACCCGCGCTGTGTGGTCCAGCGGGACGAAGAGGGTCATTTATGGCCGACTCTCGTGGTGGTCGGGAAGGAAGTACGGTGGGCGTGAATTGCCATGTGGCGGGTATTATTTCCTTTCTGGTCTACCGCCATCTCTTCAACTCCAACTATACTTAGACGACGTATATAGCATTGCTTGAGGACGACGCAATGCTGTCTGGCATAGATGCATGTCTCATCTACCCGCTTCCTTGCAGCCTGGCTTGAGCCTGGCTTTGAATTGCGCCTGTACCCAATCAGAAATCCACGCCGACTTATCGGCATCGGGAACAGTCTGCTGGGAGTCCCTCGGATACAACCTGCCGCCACCGCCGATTCCCTTCCTTGTCTATCCAGGATCAGGCAACGAACGAACAACTCGACAGCCCAGCGTCACCAGCATCATTTTCGCGAGCGGCGCATGGAGAATGCCGTGCCGAATTCCTGGATGCAGAATGTCAAAAAAAAAACGAAACCTCTGGAAGCTGCAGATTTGCTTGCGGCGTTGGTTCATCTCCAGGTATCTAGACTGGCCTCGGAAATGTGCGCATCGTAACAAGCTAGTCTTTGCCCCGCGCCCTCCGGTAGCTGAACATGTGTCCCCTTACCGCGGACGTCCAAAACCTGGGGACAGTGCTCGTTTCCCGCCAGGCCCGCTCTTTTAATATTTATCGGAAAGGCCCGCATCGCTGAGTATTGGTTTACAACACCTGACGTTATTAGGCTCGCGCTCCAAACGTCCGCCGAAGTAGCGAAGCCCACACTTCCTCAGTCTGTTCTCGTTTTCATGTCATACTCCGGTCATCAACGCTCGGGCATTGCTTCTCGTTTTCATCTTCCGGGTATCAAAGCAAGGCCCCTCCATCCAAGGACATCAAGTAGGCTCCTCGGACGAGAATGCGAGGCCAAAAAGTTACCTTGGCTGTTCTCTTCTCAACTTCGATGATGCGTTTTTTTCGCTAGCTTCCTTTTCGAACTTGCCGTCAACTTGGAGAGGAAACAAACAATCCAGAGGGGAGCGGAAACCGGAATTGGGGATCCCAGGGAATTCCTGATTATAAACGACTGAATGTTCGCAGGACTTTGTATAGATCCCATGGAAAGCCAGCCGAAACGGACATCTCTTCTCCCCTAGATTTATTGCGAGGTCTCAGGATGGCGCTATTCCCGTGTGGGATGACCCGGGACCGGAGGGAAGGGCTGCCTTGGCACTGAAGTAGGAAAACTAACATTGAACTACGTATCGGCGAAAAGATCGGGAGTAAGCCCTAGGTATTGTCGCGATCCCCGAGCAGCTTGAATTCTAGCGGGACCAACGGGAGGGTTGTTCTTCCGGAGTTGTCGTAGCTCGTAGTACCGGATGTCCAGCCCATTTTACCCACCGCACCCGGATATCCGTCGACTCGGAGAACTTGTGTTATTCAAACTTAGAGTCCAAATCGCCAAGGTTTTATCGATTTACCTTCAGGCAATATAGTTGCCTATCACGCTCGACTTACAAGAAGTAGGAGCCAGATGTGCCATTAATTTTGTCCTCGTCTTAATACAAGGCATAAGAATCAATATATATACGCTAGTGGTCAATTAGACCTGGCCGTGAGCACGACAGGTAACAGTCCCCGCTGAACGACGAAGAAATCGAGCATATCTTCTTCCCAGGAGTTGACATCGAAACCTTCCTCGAACCGCATGTTGAATTTACTGATCAAAGTGCATACAACCATTCGCATCTCCTATGCGGTTGTATCAGAGACATGTAGTGGAAGCCAGAATGACGAATAATACCTGGTACGCTAGATTCCGTCCCACGCAATTCGACGGACCGACCGAAAAGGGGATGAACGCGGCGGTGTTGTGGATAACCTCAAATTCGCCAAATATTCTGGGCTCAAGTGTTTTTTGATCTTCGGGTGCAAGCCATCGTTCGGGAAGGAATGTATCAGGAAAGGGAGAAAAGTAGCGTGGGTCGTGATGTAGCGAGTATGTGTGAACAACGGCGCTGGTGCCTTCCGGTACGAAGCTGCAAACCGAGTTAAAGGAAAAGTTGACGAGCACCGGCCTTCACGCACTGAGTGCCAATAGTTTGGCCTCCACTCCCAATGAGCGGGGCGCGCTGACTCCCGCTGAGGACAGCGGGGAACAAGCGAAGGGCTTCATTTCTACAACCAAAGAATAATGAGCATATAAAATTCTAGAATGAAAACGTGATGAACCCACATAACGGCGTTCAAATATGGCATACGAGCTTGCGAAGCGGGAACCCAGGTGTTCCTTTTCGGATCGTCCACTTCGGCTTGGAGTCGGCGGTACGCAGCGGGGTTAGACAGAAGGAACCAAATTATGTGGGAGAGGGTTGTCGACGTCGTCTCTGCACCGGCAATTATCGCAAGACCCCCATCCGATATAATTTGTGCGTTCGAGGGTGGGGTGGGTTCAAGACCCGCCTCGTCAATCTAAAGAATCCGTTAAGCAGAACATTTTGTTGTCCATACAGATAATCAGTACCAGGTGATAAAATACATCTTTGTGATGCGACCCGCGGGCCTTGCGCTCGGATGCTCGCTGGGCGGCATATTTCCGAAATGCTCGGAGACCTTGGCCCATGCCAGGAAGCCACAAGTAAAGTTCTCCGATCCAAGGCAGGTGGCTCATTAGTAGTGCCATCCTAAACTCAAACCCTTAAATCTAGAATAGTTCAAATCGACACAGCACTCACGGTTGCGCATTTCCCAAGAGGCGAGATGTATCCCGATCTTCTGTCTGCATCGAATCGCCGCCGCCACTGAACCTACGATCGAATGAATGAGCAGGTTAATTTTAGAACATTTTTTCAACTCACATTACGTCGTTCATTATATCGTAACTGCGGGGATACTTGTGAGAGAGTTGCCCGCAAAATTTAAAACAACATACCTCAGCCATCCTAGCCATTTCGATAAATCCACAGAGGTGCCGACTTTGGTGGTCAAAATGTCCACAAGCTGCGAGATCCTCGCGTCAATCAGAACCTCGTAGTCCTTGAGTGCCGGGGTGCTGAAGGCCCTGTTCCAAGCTCGCCGTCTACGGGCGTGCTCATCGGGATCTCGCAGCGCCAAGAGCGGCCTTACTTCACGATTCTCTGGAACACGTCCATCCCACCCTGCAGATAGTATGACTCAGTTTGAGTGGAACGCCGTTGCACGTATACTCACATGGACCTTTTGGCATTCCCTTGGATCCCATCATCGGGACAATGGCGTTAACATCCCGAAATGATAGCTCATTAGGACCTAGATCGCAATTAGATGTAGCACCTTGAAATCCAATGGGACTGACCTATCCGGACGACGTCACCGAAACGCTGGTGTAGCTCGGAATAATACAGATGCTGCTTCCCCTTCATGGCGACTCCAGCAAACCAAAGCTTCGAGACCTTGCAGAGAATCGGTCCAGGATATTTTGAGAGTGGATGGAATGGTGAAAGGCGATATAGAACGATGGACGTCATGAGAGATCCAATGTATACGGCAAATGTCAAGGGGGCCGCAGATAAAATGCCAGATATGTGTGGAAGAACGAAAGCCGTCAACAGAGAGGGTGGAAGGACGAGCAGAAGAGCGAAATGCAACAGGGATCGTGGTTCTAACCGGTTGAATATCAAATGACATGTCTGAACATAAAAAATAAGGATAGGTCAAAAAATGTGAAAGTTGGACCTACCAGCCCGGCACATATAACACTGAGGAGAGCATGTTTAAATTCAAGCGACAGGAATGTCAGAGAAGTGAGCATTGTGGGGAGAGGGACTAACGATGTCGGTTTCAACCATTGTGGCCTATAAATATGTAAACTTCTCCGATGTCGGGGTCACACGCCCTCGGGCGTCCGAAGTAGGGAGTGAGTAGTGTTTCCGTTTAGGTCCAAACTGCTGATTGAACCTCGGCCTAGTATACTTCGCCGAGCGCATTTCCGAATTTACGCGAAAGTGCAGGAGTGAACTGAGCGAATGCAACGTCACTCCACGCGTCCCGGTGCGATCCACGGGATCGATTGGACCCGAATTAAGCCTCGGAACCAAAGCAGATCCAGCAGAACGTTAAGGATTGCGAAGCTCTCATTACGATCTCGCCCGCGCCGATAGGAGAGAACGAGATGTCGGCAGAATAATTCCTGTTCGATGATCACGAAAAAGAGGACGCGGGATTGAATCCGTCTTCCAGTTCTCTGAGAGAATCGAAGAGGCTTTCCTTGCAAAAGGCTCTCAAATTTCTTGGCAGGCCCGGGGCGAGGCAGATACGACCCGACAGAGGTAAACTCAGCTTCGGAGAGTAATCGAGCTGCCTACCCAGCAATGAATAAATTATGGCAGGTTCATACCATGCGCGAGACGTGCGTTGCTCTGTTCCAAGAAGGATGTGTGTACGGCAAGCAAACAGATCGGTGACACCATAACCATGGGGAGTACGAAGTATGAGTCGGCAGTTTCCAGCAAATTTCATTCCGTTGTCAGCGAGTGGGCGAGTTATTCGCATCTAGCTCATCAAGATCGGGAGGTACGAGGGCAATGCAACTCCAATGATGCAGCAAAACCCAAATACAACCGCGGGTCGGGACCAGCGAAAGAGGCGGTGACTCTAGGGCGCCGACGGTGTGTAGATTCAGTGCGAGATGAGTACGAGTGTGCTCGCCGCGAGGCTAGCTGGCAGGAGAGAACGTTCAACTTCAAGTTCAAGATCGATTTCGATTGATCACGCGACTCGTGGCACAGCCGCTTCGGTCAACCGGTTTTGTCTTCTGCCCTCACCTAAGACTTTCCTTTCATCTCAGGAGCGCTGGATCCAAATGATTTGGAACAGGGCATTTCTTGAATTTATCAATCCCGGAATCTGGGCTGGCAGGAGATTCTTTCCTACCGGCAAATTCAGGATGGCCGAGTTCCACTCAAGCATGTCTGTTGCCGGGAATTATCTAAGTATCTGCGGTCAGCTTCGGCCGACCCGCCCTATAGCCCATAGTACTAGTTCTCCATTTTCTTCGTACATCCACCAAACGAAACTAACCAGCCATTGGATAGAAGTTACAAGTTAGGTTGGTCCATGGTCTAGTGATTTATCTAACCAGTACAGACCATTGCCCATCTCAAGCCTGGGTTTGAATCATGGGGTTTCTCAGGATCCGTACCTTCTGGTATTCATCGCACTTCTCCTCCCGTTTCAAGAGGAACTTCGTCACCTTCACCTCACCTTCTGGCGGTCCTTACATCCTCCCGCTTCGAGACCCGATCCATCCGACACCGTTCCCGCTACTGGCTGGACTACAGCACGGTGAGCCCCCCATGGGCCATGACATCAACATCCCCGGGTAGTGTCATTTCCCCTCCTGGTGCGAAGAAATCGCCTTCCGTGTAGTACTGATATCCGCTCCGCCAGCGAAGGAGCCGCTTCTAATTCCCTGATCGTTTCCTAGTGTGATTGACTTCGAGCACCGAGCTCCTTGGAATTTATTTCGTCTAGAACACATCCGGAAATGTCGTTCCGTCCTCGAGTCCCGCGCAGAAATTGAACTCAGATTTTCAACTTTCCGCCCGTGACCTGCGGAACTGTTACGACCCCTTCAAACCACTGTACACTCAGTTAAACTCACATCATCTTAGATAAATCCGTTCCAGCTGTGGATTTTTGAACATCGATCGTCGGTCAACTCGGGTACAATCCGACGTCATGGACATGGTGAGTAAACCTGGCGAGGTAGCATGGAGGAACTTGTCAAGAACTTTCCACAAGCTCTTGATTGATTTTCGCTCGGGAGTTTATTTTTGAGAACAGATCACATTGAAAATTGGCTTTCCGATGTCGGTCCCTACTATGTGCAAGCGGTGTTACTTATGCCCAAACGCTGCCAATGGAAGATCCTGATATATACAAGACATCACTTTTTCTCCCACTATGTAATTGTACACAAAACACATACAACGGTCCAATTGGACCTCTGCGCCTGCTATTCATACAACGTAGGCCACATGCACCCGCCAAACCCTTCCATCCCGCGAGTACAGGTTGACCAGCCGAAGCTCCGCCACGGAGCGCACAACAATAGCTGCTGCCTTCAATCCCGCAGGATTGAAAGGGAAGTCCTACTATGACATTAAGTATGGGCGATCACAGAAGGGCTGTGACAAGTACACATGCCTTGAGAAATGCATCGAAAGCGGAGGCCACCGCGTATGCGAGATTAAAGCGGGAGATACGCCGGTGGGGGCAGTTCCCCGAGATCGTCTGCACGAAAGTGGTGTAGCCTTTCGCCTGAGGTCGCCAATTCCCATGAGCAACGGTAAAACACGGGAGCAATGCGCCCACCTCCAGCGTCAGAAACACCTGGTCCATGCCATTATCGAGGACAGGTGTGTCCGGATCCTTGAGGCACTGCCGAAAGTCGAGGATGTCTGCCATTGAGACGCCGAACGCGCGCCCAGGGTGGGCGCTGGGCGTCGGCTGGAATGGAATCATGGTGTGACCGTGTGCGGGAGGTAGCGGGGTTGGTATCTGCTGCTTGTGGGCGTACTGGGACTCCGGGAGAATGGGGCCGCGGGCGAGCGCGGCGGCGCGGCGGTGTTCAATGTGTTGGTCCATGTCACAGTGGTGGCATGGGTCGGACTGGCGCGGTCGTGGTACCGGGGTTTCACGTTCATATAAACGGGGCGATCCGGTGGGTGTCATGGACTAGACACGGACCAAATTAGAACGGAGCAGGAGAACATGAAGTGGTCTCAGTACAATGGGTGACAGTCGCTGATAAGAAAGTATTCTTGAGTTCAGAGTGCAGGCGAAGAAAGTAAGGAACTTACGCCTGCGTCCTTTCGGGGAGCGGTGGCTTGCTGGGAAGGGCCGCCGGCAGTTGCATCCGACCAGCTCCCAGTTCTCTGGTGAAGACGGTAAGGAAATGGATACAGACAACAGAAGGATTGCTTACCGGTCGAAATGGTGCTGGTAAGCGTTGTCTGTGATCACTCCGGCCAGGTTGCAGCTGTGTTACAATTTCAATCGAGGTGTACAATATGCGTCATGGGACATACGTTTGGTGACTTGCTTTCCTGCGTCTCGGCATGAAATCGATTCGGTCGATGGGAAGCATGACCCTGGAACAGTTTAGACGAAAATCTTCCTAAGGGCAGGCGCACTTACGCTGAGCGAACGGCGGTCTCGGGAGTGACGGTCTGGAGCGGGGGTGCCAGTAAATACGGAAGGACTGGTGAGTACATCCTGGCGGGGGATAGATAAGATGCGTCGTTGCTGTGAAGAAACCACAAACCGTGCGAAGGGAGGTTCGGGATGGACGACGACCGACCTGCAAAGGAGGGGGCGGGGAGCCGTGTGGGTATCCCGTTGATAACGCGTTCTTGTCTGGCCCAGGCTAGCACAAGTCAAGGTCAGAGGCCTTGAGAGAGAAGGTCACGAGAGCACACGTACAAAGCCAGGCCAGGCCGAAGGTCTGCGTACTGGAGGAGTTGTGGGCTGTGCGAGCTGCCGCTGGAGAACCTCCGCAAATAAAATATTAATCGGGGGCAGAATGGCCGATTCAGTGGTCTTCCGGAGGGGTGAGGGGACACGAAGAGGACCGTTGATCAAAGACATACGGAGGACCGGGGATGCGGCATTGAAATTCCCAGCTATTTCGGACGGAGGACAAAGAAAACGCGGCTGGCACTAGAAAAAGAGAGCCAACCGACACGGTGCGGCTAACCCTCTAAAGACGGGGGGCCCACAGTATGGAATGGTCCAGGAGATCCAAGATGCAGAATTCTGATTATCATGGTGGGATTCAGCTGGATCCAGCCTATCGAGAGACGTTGGTTGTGTTTGGTCTCGGCGGAGTTATCTTGAACCTGCCCTTTTCCTCCTTCAAGTTCATCATAACTGACATACATGCCTGCGGATTCCTGGAGGCGCGTTGTTCCCAGTTTTCGCCAAATGAAAACCGACAGACGCGTGGAAGCCTCGTGTCGTAGAGTGACGTATTCCATGGGCCGTCTTATATAAGTCGAACCTCGCCGAAGGCACACCCAACTTGTCCCTCCCTTTATCTGCCTTCCCGCACCTCTGAAGCATTAAATCTCCATCAATGCTGGGAGTCATCCGCACCTGTTTATACTGTTTCTTCGTCAGTGCCTTTGGTGCTCACCGCCCACCTCCCGTTCACCTCGGATTCTCTCTAGGGTGTCTTTTCGCTGGTCTTGTTCGGACTGGCCGCGGCCCGCTTGAGATATACTACGCATCTCCCTCCAGGCGATCCCCTGAACAATGGGGCCAATTTCTTTGGTACACCCAATTTTCATATTTTGAGAAGATCAATATAAATGCCTCTTTGTAGACCCCATTGTGGTGGAGCTTCTGTTCAGCGCACTCATAGGCATGATATGGTCTATCTACGCGTACGTATCCAGCCTTATCACACGATATTTTCTCCTCATCGGTAAGATTAGTGTGATTACTATCCACCACATGCGGGAGGACCGCTGGATATACTCGTTCTTCTCGGAGATCATTGTGTTGAGTATACTGTTCGTCTTATATCTCGTGGGGGCGGCCATCGCTACCGTACGTACCATGAAATCATTATTCTACCCAACAACTAACCGTTCCTGGTTCAGCATCTGTGGGGCGACCTATCGTTCTGCCAGCACTTCCACGCCTGCCGGATTCTCACGGCGATGGTGGCATTCGCGTGGATGTCGTGGATCATGTTGTTATGCGCCTTGGGTACGTACATACTTGCGTCTGCTGTCGTATAGCTTGGCTAATCCCATGCTGATTTTCAGTCGCGAGCATTTTTGTCGCTTTCGCCAACGCGGCCTTCTTTGCACCGTTCCACGGGCGCTGGAACCCCCGGGAGAGCACATACAGTGATCGCCGCGCGAGTCGAGCATAAAGCGGCGATTGAATCATTCTAACTCGTCGTATCTGTTTTATAATCTGCCAGATATTTGACTTTAATTGATATGCACATATTATATAACATGAATTGCGTACGGACCGAATATTCATGGATCATAATGCTGACCGACCAGTCCCGTACATATTTCTCTCTAGTCTCGAGCCCCTTACATATATGTACTTAGAACCGTCATCCGATACATCACTTCGCGCTCTTCATCCCCATGCGTGATCCAGGAATCGTTTGATGGGTTCTGCACGTCTGCAAATCTCACCGGGCGGGCCGCGGAACGTGGATGGAGGATGTCTAACATATGAAAATAGTCCATCAGCGGCGCCTCAATTTTGAGACAAGATTGAGGCCGAAACAGTACCGTCTGTGGGCTAAAACGATTTTATCCTCGGTTCAAGTGCTCCGAATCTACATTCTCTAGAAACCTAACTGGTACCTGCTGGTCATAACAACTCCCACTTTATCCTGCAAGGGCAGAGGAGATAGTCTGATTAGTACGTATTTTCACACCAATATAAACCATCAGTTGTTCCGTTCGGCGTTTATGGAGGCGACGGGGGAAAGGATCGTGATAGTGATCGGCGTTTGGAACAAGAGCATGGTGTGGTGCCTTTTTGCAGGCGTCGGGCTGCGTCGCGTGTACTACGGCGACAAGTCCGCACGGGGATCTTGCGGGGATTTATGGGGAGCTTTTATGTTATCCTCTGCTTCAACCTGGCCTCAAGAACAGACAGCCAAGGGAAAAATCAGTCATAGTCTGATTGGCGTATGTGGTCCATATGATGTCTCCAAATCTTATCCGAGTCCTGCCAGGAGTTTTGCACAAACGATTGATCCACGGCAAAAGCCGTATCAGCTCCCGTGCGAGTGCCTGTCAGAATATAACCCCGCGGTCCCAGTCCAATGAATCTTCGAGAGCATCTGTGATGCTGCGGATTTGGCGGATAATCCGCCAATGATGGCGGACGTGATGGCGGATGTCCCTCCACGGGAATCCTTCCATGAACATCCCTCCAGCAATTCCCTCCAGGGAAATCCCTGCAAGACATTAATATAAAATACCTGCAAGGTCTTTACTATAGCTATCTCCCTCTAGCAAAATAGCTCCAGAAATATTATTCAAATTCCTTCCAGGCGAAGACCTCCTGGTATAGCTCTGCAAGGAAAATCATGGACCTCATTCCTTGAATGAGATCTTGTGCACGGCATTTTCAACAAAGTTCTGCACGACTTTTGCTCCAGCCAGGGACTAAAATTGTCCTCCACGGTATTGACTGCACTGGTTTCTCTGTGGTACTTTCCGAGCTAGCATCGACCTCCATCAACTCTCCTCCAACCTTTTCCAATCCCTTTCTGTATTTCCCTCCAGGCAATAAGAAGTCACCAAGTCACAGAATCAAATTTGCGCCACGAAAACTTTCTACTTTTCTAGCGGTCTCTCTCAAAGAATTTCCCTCCTTCAATGTCCGATATCACTCCAGGGAGCCAAGGGACTGCTTAGTCGGTCACATGGACCAGGTTCTCTCATTTTCTGTCCTGTCCTCTATGTTCTCCAGTAAACATTTTGTTACAGATCCCGACTTTTGTTCCGTTTGCCGAACCCATCCTCTCACACGGCCCACCGTTGCTACTGGTTTTCATACCCCTGGCCATGATGGGCGTATATATCAGAAGGTATTGTTCTTCACGCATTGGTGGCTAGTCTTAAAAAATATTTGCAGTGCACCCGGAATACCTTCCTACCTGACACCCCCTGTCAGGGTTTTCTCTGGCGTGACGATCTCAGTCCCTATCCATGGGGGCAGGCTGCTCCGTCTTCCCAGCCGTCTTCCCAGGCTTTGCTTTCCAGCACGTCCAGCGCATCGGTGTTGCGCTCACCTGGTTTTCTTTGTGAAAATCCCCAATGTTCCCATCTAGCGCGTAGTTCCAATGCTAGACCAGGCAATGGAAAATGCACACAGCGCTTTTGCAAAGATTGCTGCTTTGCAAGCACGCTCCACTGCCATGTTTCAGCTCATAACTCCCTACACCAGATTACCGAACTCCCCATCGCCTCTTCTTCTTCTGCCCGAATCTCCCCCAGCCACCCGATTTCGTATGCGGGTCCTTATGGCAAGATGGTTGCGCCTGATGTCGCTCGCAAACTGCACAACCACGACTTTTCTATCTCTCCATCAAATCGCGGTCAAAAAGAAGCCTATCGGATGGAGGCCGCTTGTATCATCTATATCAAGTGGTGGATCAAAGTGCGTCTCTTTTCAAATTTCTCTATTTTTCTTCATTCATTTCACTCTAGAACAACGAACGACCTATCTTGCTTGCTGTCCCAGCCCCCAGCTTTCCTTGGTTCCACCCCAAGGACTGCCAGGCTCTTCGTGACCGTGTCGGCCTCCCCTGTGACGTGTATGAATACCTCCAACTATCGACCCCGATCGAATTCACCCTGGAAGAGGATGATTCCTGGATTCTCACCCCAGGGCCCATACGTGTTAAACCTGATATTACCTTATACCTGCGTTCCCCTAATGTCACCGTTTGTTCGGAGCTGCGTGGAGGAAGCCACTCCCAGAAGCACAAAAGAGCCTTATCAATTGAGCCACCCTCTACGCCCACCCCCATTACTAGGTTTGACTCATTTTTCTCTTCCTTCTTCCCATGCTGATTCTTCTCCCTAGAAACAAAAATACCAGATCAACGTCTCCTGGACCGTCAACCAAAAAAAGCAAGATTGTTATGTGAGTTATTTTAGATCGCCTGAGCTCAAAACTAACTGCCCTTTCAAGCGAACTTTCAGATAGTGAAAGTGACGGTGACGAACATAGAATGCCGCCTCAGCCAATTTTTCATGTTTCAGAGTACTTTTGGTTCTTCTATGTACGGGTTCTTTATTAACTTCTCTCCAGATTAAATCCACCTCTATCGCTGGCTGATGCCCCTGCTGGGCGCAGATCTGCATGGCCTTTGCTATTTGCCTGTGATATGGATATGGGGTTCAAGAAAATCGCCGCCATGCCTGGAACCCCTGCAAGCAATTTTACAGCTGTTTTCGGTTCAGAATGGCATAGCAGTACTTTTAGTGAGAGTTTCCGGGCGTGGCGAAATGCGCCGAAGCCAGGTTTGGCTGCTGCGATCAGATGTGGGCGTGCGTCTGGGGGCGAATGGGCTCCAATTGCAAAAATGTACGGGCGCAAGAAACGTTAGCAAAACTATTAAATATCTATTTATGTAAATAAAAAATTTGTTCGCCTGAAACAAATCTTTGACTCGTCTTTTTCTTTTTGACTCCCGCACAAACTCTCCAACTTTGTTGTTCCAGTAATGCCGCGCACAGTCTTGACTTCACAATACCTGTATGTTGCAGCATCACTTTCATTCCTTCCACTGATATTCCCCTAGGGAATCCCAAAAGGGGCTCACTGTTCAGCGTCTCCGAGTAAGTTTTTTGGTTTGTTAACCTAGGCTTTGCCATTAATCTTTTTCTGTAGGCGATTCTTCGGATCCAACGTCAAGTCACCAGCCTCCCCACAGTTCCGGCAACCAAGCCTGCTGCAAGGCGTTTAATCCTCTCAGCCAGGACGTCAGTAGACTGGATCAGTGTCTGTGGAGATCAACCCTGCACCTATGCCATAGATGACCACTTCCGTGGCTTGCTAAAGGCAAAAGTAATTGTGGTCCCAGTGCGTTATTCCGTCTGCATTTTAACTCTCGATTAATTTCTTTGGGCCACCAGGAGCTTGAGGATAAAACTGGATACGAGTCGGACTTGACTGCGACACCAGAAGATCTCAAGAGTGGGTTCTATTCAAAAGAGTCTGTTGTAATATTGACTGATGACTTTCAGATTACACACCTCTTCCCGCTACTGAAGAAGCCGGCTTGATTACCATGGACGTTGACGTTCAAGGGGAGGATAGAATGGATGTTGACTCTGACGCAGAGGAACAAAGCCTGAAACAGGAGGATAACCCAAAGCAATTTGAGCGGCAATCTTGGGGCGAGCCAGAGGAGTTTGACCCTCAATTTTGGGGCTTAATCGCTCGCAGTACGTCTTGGTTTCTCCAGATATTCCTTTCTTACCGGTTTTTGCAGCTTCCGATGACAAGCCAGGCGCCGTGAAACTGATCATTCTCAATTACGCTCGCGATGGTGATAAAGCTCAAGGTTATTTCCACCCCGCCATTTTTGACCCTGAGGAATACGGTCCCGATGGTTCAGGGCGTCTGTACTTGGACACAGAAACTGTCTTCAAAAGCTTAGATGACCTTGGTGCCTTGCCCGATGGTAAGTTCCACCAGATTAGAAAATACCTGGCTGACTCTGGTCCATAGCGCCGTGGCTTTGCAAGTGGGCCCTTCCGGGCTACCCTTGGACGATTGGTCCGATTGCCTTTCAGCGCTCTGCTGAAGTCCCTGCACAACTCGATGTCAGTCAACGTAGGCTTGAAGCCATACCTGTAAATGGGGCCCCGGATGCATTGAGAGCCATGCTGTGTTTCGGGGTAATACCTGTGAGTCAAGTTCCGGCTACTAGTACAAGTCTTTGGACCTTAACTTTCCCAGGAGACCGAGCTCGCTAGTCCACTTGCTGGGACCCACGTCGAGGCCGACATCAAAGAGGAGCTAGATGTCAAACCTGACGTTAAACTCAGTGCTCGGGCCAAGGGACAGTCGGATGCAGCCAAAGCCAAAAACAGCGCCATGGTGGCTTACTTGGAAAAGCGGTTATCAGAGATGCCCCCAGAGTGAGGGGATCCCATCCCGTGCCGACGGTTGTTGCATGGGTTCACACCGTGGCCAGTCTCGTCAATGCTTACAAGAAGTGCATGGATCGTACATATGGTGACGCTTTTAACAAGGCGATTACTTACGACAACTGGGGCAAGTTGTTCAACAGGGCTGCTGGTTGGGTGACCTCTTGTGTTCTGGCGGAGCCCTATATCCGGAGCTGTGCTTCTCAGGCTGATGTCGAGAAGCTCTTGGCAGACGAATCTTTGTCAGTGGGGGTTCCTAGCCTCATTCAGCTAATCGAGACGAAAGCGTTCCTATCGTATAACGAATTCCTGGAGGCCAAGGTCCCAGAGGAGTAGCGTAAATATATTCTCTAAATTACTGCTATGTAATACATTTATGTAGTCGCTACTTAACCGCCAACGGTCGGACGAGACGGAATGAATGACTAAATCCGAACCGTGTCACAGTTATTAGCGTGAGCGTGATCACTCACGCTCACGTGACAAACGCGTCGGCCCACCCATAAATATAGGTTCGGATCAAGCCGCCTTCTCAATTCACATGACATGCACGTGCTTCGAAGGGCATTCTGAGAAGGGGCTTGTGCCAAGATCAAGAAAAACAGCAATGTGTTCTGAGCGCAATGGTATCTCAGCGAGCGCGTCAATCATTTCGGACTTTGGAGTACATTGTAGATAGGAAGCATAAAAGTATTTCTGTCTACTCAGATTTATCTCGGAGGCTTGAAACATCTCGGAAGGTCGATGCGAATACAGGCTTTTCACAGAATTCCAGTGAAAATGCCGCGACCGAAATGCTCAAATATAATTTCTCCCGAGCTGCCCGTGGAAATTTTGAGGAGACAATATTCTTCTATGCATGTTTCTAATGCTCAGAAAGCTTTATCTGAAGTGTTTATCAGAAGAACCGCATGTGTGAAGGTCAAGACGAAAATCACCGAATTGGCGTGATTAGTCATCAACGCGTCGCGTCTCTCCTGCTTCGTCCTCCATCCGCACACCTCCGTATACCATTCCCCCAGCCCCAAACATGTCCAGCACACCGAGGCCTACGCCCCAGACGCCTCGCAGGCCGGGCCGTCACCCCTTTTCATCCGCTGCACCGCACTCAGCCGGGACTCCGCGGAAGCGCAAACCTACGCGCTCGACGCGCCTCCAGGGTATCAATTAGTGAAAATACAGCGTCGAGGCGACGTGGGCAATGGTCATCGACAAGCTTAAGCTTCAATACGTGCCAGACGACTGGCAAATCCACTTGATTATCCGGATTCTACGCGGATACGATTCCATCTTTCTGGCGGGAACCGGCTACGGAAAAAGCCTCGTATTCGAAGCTGTTGCGGTCTTGGGCGGAAAGAATAAAGTAAATATCATCATATGCCCTCTCAAAGCGCTGGAGGCTGACCAGGTGCGTACCTTATGCTGAAACCGGCCCAAATACTCACCTGAGCTTCCGCTATTCCGCAGGTCAAACAAGCTAATAAAAAGGGTATCAGCGCGATCGAAATCAATGAGGACAACACCAGCGACGCGAGCGTATGGACGAAGGCCGAGAAACGCGCCCAGCTCGTCTATATCTCCCCCGAGATGGCGCTTTCTGACCGTTTCGGGAGGTTATGGACGGATGAACGAGTGTGAGGCCCTTCAGCTCATCCGGAGGGAATTTGGTCCGCCAGTAGGCGTCGTAATAGTCGAGAGTAGCCAGTGTGAGACGTATAAGAGCAGAGTCTAGCTGAAGAGGTGTGTAAACGCGAGTGCTGAAGAGAGAGGGGCTGACGATCACAGATCAGTCACTAATGAAACGCGTCGCGTCACACTTCCCGATTCGGCCACAAAACTGAGAACGCTTTTCCTGGACGAGCGAACAAGTTGTCGACTCGAGGTTTGCGGAGAGATCTTCTGGAAATAACGTTCTGAATCGATCGAGCCCATAAAAACCATATATTTCGACAGAAATGTGTTCGGTTCATGGGGGATTGATCTGGAAAGTTCGCGCTCGAATCCTTCTTGTAAAGTGGGTGCAACTGAAATTATCGCAAATCCGAGAATGCAAGGGTATTCTAGGGTATCGAGTGTACGAATCACTAGCTCACACTAAAGGGATTAGGCCGGAAATGCGGGAGAAACTCAGCCCAGAACACATCCCTTGTTTTTGCGAGTTTGGACCAAGCCTCTCTCCGAGAATGTTCGGCTTGCCGAACCGGAGACAGGCTTGCTCCGAACCTACCATAAATAGTTGTTTTGTTGATAGTCCTTCTTTGGTGGGGTTGGTCCCAACCACCACCTTGCTGGTTCCAAGCGGCTCGCATTCGTGCTTCCGTGTGCTTCAGTCAGGTCTAGTTTTACGACCAGGACGTTGTGGGATTGGTAGATCCAGAAACTTGTGTCTTTTATCATTTTTGTTCCCTCTGTCTTCCTTGGGCCAGCATCACCTGGTGGTATGTTTTCTCCTCTGCTCTTCTATTATTCCAAACTCAAGCCCTACAGTAGCCTTCCGTACTCGGCCGCCAACCCTTGCTCCCGACACGAGCGATCCCCGCCGAGGACGACACGCGAGAACAACACACGAGAACAACGTGCCAACGGACCGACACTCATGTTCTGAGGCTCCCGTGTCCTCTGCCACCTCTCCCATCGATTTTTTCCTCTTTCGACGCGCCTAGTCCCCACCCCGTCGCCTCGAACTCCCTGCTTCATCGTTTCGGTCTATCGGTCCGAGCTGCACAGCTTCATCGCCACGTCAAACAGCTTGCACCCAACCATCACTCATCTGCCCCCGACCGACCCCAGCCCCACTCCCGACCTCCTCAGCTCAGCCCCACGCCGGCCTCGTCCCCACGCCGTCGCGGAACTGCTCACCGCAGCACCGCCACAGCCCAGAGGTTTTGCACGTGCAAAACTTCCGTTTTGCCACTCTGCCGTCGCCGCCGCTCCCTGTGCTCGTCTGCGCCGCAACTCCCCGCCCTCGTATACGCCGAGACTCCCCGCGCTCGTCTGCGCCGCCGCTCCCCCGCCTCTCCCCGTACTCGTCTGCGCCGCAACTGCCCGCGTTCGTATACGCCTGCACTCCCCACCCTCGTGCGCCACCGCCTCACCCTCGTCTCCCGCGCCCTCGTCCGAGCCCGCGCCGCCGCTCCCCGCGCTCGTATACGCCGCCGCCGCCTACGTCCTCGCCGGCACCCTCCTCACTTTCGTCATGTCTTCGCCCCCACTCGTCTACGCCCCGCCCTCAACTTGTCTCCCTGCAGCAGTTTCCCTGCAGGGAGGACTTGTCACTTTGATCCAGGCGTATCCCTGGATGGGAATTGTGCCCGCGCCGCCGTTCCCCACCCTCGCATACGCCGGCACTCCCCGCGCTCGTATGCGCCGCCACTCCCCACCCTCGTGCGCCGCCGCCGCCTCACCCTCGCCTCCCGCGCTCCCTTGTCCGAGCCCGCGCCGCCCGCCTCACCCTCGCCTCCCGCGCTCCCTTGTCCGAGCCCGCGCCGCCGGTCCCCGCGCTCGTCAGCGCCGCCGCTCCCCGCGCTCGTCAGCACCGCCGCTCCCCGCGCTCGTCAGCGCCGCCGCTCCCCGCGCTCGTCAGCACCGCCGCTCCCCGCGCTCGTCAGCGCCGCCGCTCCCCGCGCTCGTCAGCACCGCCGCTCCCCGCGCTCGTCAGCGCCGCCGCTCCCGCGCTCGTCAGCACCGCCGCTCCACACCCTCGTACCGTGCTCATCTGCGCCGCCACGGCCCGCGCTCGTCAGCACCGCCGCTCCCCGCGCTCGTATACGCCGCCACCGCCTACGTCCTCGCCGGCACCCCCGCTCCCCGCGCTCGTCAGCGCCCGCCGCTCCCCGCGCTCGTCAGCGCCGCCGCTCCCCGCGCTCGTCAGCGCCGCCGCTCCCCATGCTCTCTCAGCGCCGCCACGCCCCCGCGCTCGTCAGCGCCGCCGCTCCCCGCGCTCGTCAGCGTCGCCCGCTCCCCACCCTCGTACCGTGCTCATCTGCGCCGCCACGGCCCGCGCTCGTCAGCACCGCCGCTCCCCGCGCTCGTATACGCCGCCGCGCCTACGTCCTCGCCGGCACCCCCGCTCCCCGCGCTCGTCAGCGCCGCCGCTCCCCATGCTCTTCAGCGCCGCCACGCCCGCGCTCGTCAGCACCGCCGCTCCCCGCGCTCGTATACGCCGCCGCCGCCTACGTCCTCGCCGGCACCCCCTCCTCCCTTTCGTCATGCCTCCGCCCCCGCTCGTCTACGCCCCCGCCCTCAATTCGTCTCCCTGCAGCAGTTTTGCTGCAAGGAGACTTTGTCATTTGATGCAGGCATATCCCTGGATGGGAATTGTGCCCGCGCCCCCGCTCCCCACGCCGGCACTCCCCGCGCTCGTATGCGCCGGCACTTCCCACCCTCGTTGCGCCACCGCCGCCTCACCCTCTTCTCCGCCGCGCCCTCGTCCCGAGCCCGTGCCGCCACTCCCCGCGCTCGCATACACCGCCACGCCCCACGCTCGTATGCGCCGCCACTCCCCACCCTCGTGCGCCGCCGCCGTCTCTCCCTCGTCTCCCTCGCGCCCTCGTCCGAGGCCCGCGCCGTTGCGGCCCCGATCGTCTCCGCCGCCGCCGCCCCTGCAGCAGTTTCCCTGCAGTGAGCGTTTGTCATCTTGATGCAGAAATATCCCT
>JARGYA010001030.1:0-26448 GCA_029204335.1 Mycena vulgaris | reverse complement strand
TGACGCAGTGTAATTTCGGTGCGGGAGGTTACATCGGTGCGTCTCAGTCTGACTCGCGGTTGGTCTATTCCTCACTGGCGATTTATAGATTTCGGGCCAATTTTGCAGCTTGAGATCGGAGGCGTTACTAGGAAATATTCCCGCTCGAATTTGGAACAGACGTGCTTGCAATTTTCAATTTCATAAACCTAACATCGATCCAGTGATCGTGAGATGCGCTATTCGCCCATTTCCATTCTCCAGTGTCCGGTGTCCCCCGCTGTTGCCGCTGAGCTGCTCGAGTGCATCCCGCTGACTCACGGGATCCCTCGGATCGCCGCTAATTCGATCAATTGTATTGTGGTGCAAGTTAAATCTTGTCCGGCAATCTATACAGGTATCCGCCCATTCAGCCTCGTGCCCCACCAGAGGTGACCCCCGATCTCATTTGCTCGGCGTCTGGCTCCCACTCAAAAGTGGTGTCCTGTTAATAATTTTAACACAGGTTGATGGGAAGAACTCACCACCTAACTCCGACCTAGGGACAACGTCCCACTCAAAATCGCGGCTCAAATCAGCTTCGACAATATGGTTTCAAGGGACAACGCAGAGCTAAGCATTCGGGGCTTATCTTCTACTTCCATTGTCGGCTCGACGAATTTTGCGAATCTTGACAAGTTGGAGCTATCTATTAGGTGACTGCTGACATGTAGGGCCCAGAATCGGCTCCATGGGGAACAGCTGCGTCGTGCTCTAGGTTATCTTGACTCACACCTTCTGTCTATAGCGCGGACCAGCCCGCAAAAACTGTGATCGAGCTCTAGTCAAGTTCTCGGCGATCCATACTTACGGTGCACTTCTGTGCGCTTATTGACTGTGCAATTGCTATTTCGGTAACCTCTTGTTCGAACACATCATTCCGTATTGATTCCGTAGCTCCCGCAGTTAACTGCGGACAGCACGTGGTGATTCTCTACACCGTTCTGGCCATAAAGCCAGACGTCCACATCCCTAAAAACCTCTACTCCACACCACATCTTATCCTATCCAGTTTCTCCTTTCCTCCACAATGGATTCAGACACCGAACCCCTCATCAAAGTTGACGCTTCTGAAGCCGAAAACGCTAGCCGTTCTTCGCCCCAGCATTTTTGCGCTCGATGCTCGTCCGAATTGGAATCGCATCAAGATCACAAGGAATCCAAGCCCTGGACACCCCGGCACATCCTGATCATCGGTAATGCGCGAGTTCTAGTCGTCGTCTTGAGGCTCAAATTTGTCCAGTGGCGATGGTCCTTTCAACCCTGATCTTTACTTTCTCAGTGGCGGAGATGGCCACTGCACATAGATTTGAGTCACCGAGTATGGCGACCCACTAGAGTAACGTTCACCCACACTAATATTGAACTAGGCATCCTCCAGGTCTTTGTTGCGCTGTGGACGGACGTAACAGTGACATTCCTCGGCCTCCTGTAAATACTCCTCGCGTCAACATCCTCCCGTGGTTGACCCTATCCCACAGGCTGTACATGGGTCGTCGCCGCGAATCCCGCCGCAAGCTGGGTCGTACTGATGTCCAAATCAAAGTCATGTCTGCACTGGCCTTCTCGTGGATTAGTACGCAAACATCTGGTCTCCATTCTAAACATTTACTTACCATTCCTGTTCCAGTCTTCATGGTCGCGATGATGACACAAAACCGGGAGGCCTGTCATCATAATCTCTGGCGCCCCACCTCTGAGACCTGTGGTTTCTTTACGACGGTCCACATTCTTTCGTGGTTCCTGATCATCGTCTGTGAGCCTAATTAACCTTGACTTCTCACTCGTTGGCCGATACTTTTTCAGTGTTCGGGGCGGCATATGCTACCTATCGTCGGGCCATTACCATCCACGGGAACAGGATGGTTCCTCTCCCAGCTCCCCTGGTTCCGGCGTGGCGTCTTTCCGATATCGCAGATGGTGAAGGAGCGATCAAGATCTAGATCGTACGCCATTTTCAAGCTCAGTGTTCGATAACTATGCAACTTTCTTGTATTTCTCTTTTTTTTTTTGGAATTCAAGTCCGGTGTATTGTATGAGGGTGTTGTATGGGAACCATGGCAACGCGCATTCTTCCCATGTTCTGTGTCCTCAGTACTGCGCGGTGATCATCACTGTCGGACAAGCATCATTCCGCAGTGGTTGCCGGCACTGCGAAGTCCGCAGTCGGTGTCCATCTCCAAGGCTTAATCCCTCAGGCTGGCGGATTGAATTCTACTTGTTTTCTTGTGTGGCAGGGTGTAGATAATAGTCTAAGACTAGTTGTCGAAGTTGAACATAATCATGTGATCATTCCTATCCAAGTTACGCTTCGAAATAATGAATTGTTTCCACATTCGGTTCTGAATCCGGGATGACGTTAATAGGCTTCGATTTGATCCTGTTTCAGCTCGTTAGTCACCACCTGAGTATCAGTCACCGCCCTCTCTCTGTCGACCGCCTTTTCCCAACTTATCACCGCCACGACTGCCCTAGCAGTGAAATGATTCTGTATTCAGACGAGTCCACCGGGCAACTTGGATCAGGGAAGCTGCCCCAGATTCAAGTACTACAAATGTAAGGTGTATACTGAACTACTTTCCCTGCTTACTGAAGCGGGGTAGACACGGGTGCCCTCATCGTTGCGCGAAGTGCGACTTGGAGAAGTCAACATCGTTCCCTTACTTCATGGAGACGAAGATGGAACACGGACGTAGACTCTTATACGGTAATAATAATTCGGTCGTCCACCTCTCTTCTTGTCGTTTCACGCGTGACTTCTAGCAGCAAGTTGCATTTCTTTTTGCATCTTCATTTTGGTGGTTGTGGAAATCTTCATCATGAAAACTGGCCTATGGGCTCACATCCGAGCGATGGGTACGGCCAAGCATATTCATCTTGTTTATTTCCTTAACGCTTTTCTTCCAGGCATCTTACAGATTTGTGGAGCCTTTTATTCTGCAGTGACCTTCACAACCCTCATCACATTGTAAACATTCTTCAAAACTTCCAGCCCACAGAACTCATTCAGATTTTCCAGGTTGCGTCTCGGGCGACGTAAAGGGTCACAGCTTACACTCGCTCGCACAACGTCTCAAATATATGTCATGTGCGGAATGAGCATGACTTGGATCGGCAGGCAACTTTCCGACGACCAGATTGACTTCGCTTACCCGTCATTGTATCAAGGGTCAGCATGCCTGTTGGTATCAAAGAACACAAAAGTCTGTTCTCGGTATTCTTCTCCCCGTGAATCAACGGCGGCTTGTGTTATCATCACCCTTGTGAACATTCTAGCTTTCGTTCTTTCTATTACATGTGAGCCAATTCAAACTGGTTGAATGTCGGAGTGTGCTGAAATTCGCTCTTCCCTCTCCAATAGTGCTCGGGGCTGCATACGCGGTGTATCACAGAGCCATCATCCTCCACGGGAATGAGAGGCTTCCTGCTCCGGGGCCTCCGCCTCTCGTTGCAGCATGGCGCTTAGCACATGTTTCTGATACGACACAGAATTAAAATGCGGGCACCGGCCTAAAATTCGGAGTACTTACAGTGATCCACCGGTCACTGACACACCACCGGTCACTGAAACACTTTTTTTCAAGCTCTCTGCTGGTCATACTGGGCTCAAACCTAGTTCATATTGCAGCACCATACATAAAAACACTTCCCCTCAAGTCTGATAGCTCATAACTAGTGAGAGGAAAGAGGAATAGCCCCAGATCATTTCCTGATTTGGCGGGGCAGGCAATCCACCACTCACTGAAACAAGTGGATTTCGGCTATTGAGCACTTAATTCCTCTTCAATAAATCTAAAAATATTCAAGGACCAAGGTATAGCACATATGATACATTTGGGTGCTTCAGAATTCCCGAAGATATAGTAACACTATAGATATCAGCTCGATGCCTTGATTTGTTTCAGTGACCGGTGGATCACTGTAGTGTAGGGCGGCACGTGCGTTGGGGGCGTTTAACGTTACTTCCACTTTCGGACTCCGATACGGCGCTACTACTTAGCCTCCCTCTAGTAGTGCGCGCCATCTACAATCTACACGCATATACGTACGGACACGTAGATAGCTCGCCAGATTCCCTTCTGTGTATCTTCCAGCTCGTCGATATATGTATCTCCTTCCTCCGATTCGCCGTCCGTCTACCGCCGAGCGTCAAGAGACCAGTGCCGCGCTACATTAGTAAATGTACTACTTCTTGACTGGGGGTTGCTTTCAAGTTCACCGAGGTTCTTTCCTTCCAGTATCCACGCATGAAAAATCCGTGGCCGGATCGACGGATGATATCCAGAACCGTATCCAAAGGTCTAGCATTCAATGACAGCCGTTGGAGACGTAGTCTCCGGTAATAAAGCTGCGGAGGTCTGCCATGGGATGGCTCGGGACTGCACAAAGTGGCAGAAAGCAAGGATCCGGATGAATGTCGGCTGTGCTACGCTCGGTGACTATGACTACTATTTTAGCCCCCCATGTGTCCACGAGTTTGATCTCGCGCTATGACTTTCTGTCCTCCCGCCAGATTCCTCTCGGCACCTGGACTTAGGCATATCTATGTATTTTTCATACCCTCAAATATTTCCAGAATTATTGGACTTGAGTGGTGGAAGATACGAACCTTCCGATGATGGAACCAGAAGTGGAATCGGTTTTGGCAGGCGTTTTAGCACGTGGGAAAAGCACATCAAAACCTTCCATTTCTTTTCTTTTGATGATGTAGGGCTCATATTGATCCAATATCTCATCCAACGATTACCACAGCATAGACCCACATCCCTGAAATTTTCCGGGCGGAATGGGCTTGAAATGCGGGCGGGATCAGGAATAATTCCACATCAGGGTGCGTGGACACATCAGGGGCTAAAATAGTACGGCGGTCACTACGCTGCCGCTGATGCGCCCGATGGGGCAGTCTGCACTGCCACACCGTGATTCGTGAATGAAAGCCTCAGGCTGACTCAGAAAGGCGCTGATTCGGGTCCGTCATGACGCGTCCTATATTAATATTGTGGTCGTTTGGTCGGAGTTTCAAATATGAAACGTTGATCACAATCAGCCGGCGCACTTCGTCCTACTTCGTCACCTGGACTTGACCTGCACACAACTCGATCATTTCAACGTGAGCACTCAGTGGCGCTGAGCGGCTAGATCAAGGCTAGATCACACGTACAGTAAGCACCTGCGCACAAAAATATTCACAGGGAGAGTACGTAGACCCACCATGAATCTTAGTGATGCCCAGGGCCCGGCTTGGCCTGAAAGTCCGGGCTTTGGCCTGGCTTGGACGAGCTCGGGCTTGAGATTCCTCAGGCTCAAGCCCAAGCTCGCCGGGAGGGCTTGGCCTGGCCTGGCTTTGGCCTGAGCCCAGGCTTGAGGCGGGTGTAGTATGTCTGTCCATACCTGCCCAAAATATATGTGAGCACAGCACACTACCTATAACAGAGTTACTCGGAGTTAATTCACACTAGTTGTGTGAATCTCTGACTCATTTTGAATGGGGAAAACTCTGATTAAAATTTGGGTGAGTTCAAACTTCTTCAAAACAGTTGAAAAACATCCCAGATACTGCAAGGAAAATAAGGAATTCATTAAGCTCGCAGAGTTTGAATTTCAGAAAGGATCACTCGCCCATTTCGCCTGGCTCGCGGGCTGGTAGCGAGGCCAGGCTTGAGGGCTTGGTTCGGGCCTGGAAAATCTCAAGCCCAGGGCCTGGCTTGGCTTGGCCTGAGTGGGCTTGGCCTGGCGAGCCTGAGGGCCTGAGGCCAGGCCCCGGGCATCACTAACCATGATCTCGTATAAATCCCCTTCTCTCCTACATACTACGACGGTCCTTAATTATTTTTCTCAAATGTAAAGTGCCCTCCTGTCCTTCCATCTCGTTTCGTTCCTCACAGACAGATATTCCCCAGATGTTGCGCCTCACTTTAACCCTTGCTTCCCTCGCCCTTTTCGCCGGTGCCAATGCCCAAGCTCTCCTTTGCACCAAGGGAAGCTGCTGGAACTCTCCCACTAACGCCACGGACCACGGGTGCCAGTTCTTCGCCGGTGGTGTCGATGCTTGGGCAACTTGTGGTTTCGAGGGCGCGGTATTTACGTCTTCCTGATTCGTCAATCTTGCTCTAAAGTTTATCACTGCATACTTAGGTGATCTGCACTACGTGTTTGACCTGCAGCGCTGGTGGATGTTATACGTCCCCCACCCAAGCCACTGGTACAGGATGTGTGGCCTGGGCTGGCGGCGTCGATGCCTGGGCTACGTGCGGTTTCGAAGGAGCCGTACGTTTTTTCCTGCGATTTCCTTTGTCCCCTTCCGCTCACTTGTTTTAATGTAGATCACCTGCACTACTTGCAAAGCCTAGGGCTTCAGTTGGCCGTCACAGCGGCATTCACGAAGAACTTTATCTATCTCATGATGAATGATAATCGACGGTCGTGATACGGACCTCTCGGTGGATCTCTCTAATTTCGTGAATCCGTGTTCGACTCGACAATGTGTCAGACTCTTCACTCAAACCAAGATCCTCCCGATACACGGTGATAACGTTCCAGGTACTTTTTTCCACGTCCAAGCGCCATTTTTGCTCTTGCATTCCGATCGTATAAGTTGGCAGGTTACCACCAGAGTTGCTTGTGAAGCCTTGAGGTCCTATCCCTTCGGGAAAAGCAAGAATATGCCTCTTGCGGGAAACAAGCGCACCCTATTTTACTTCGACAACACGGGTCAAATCGGTTCAAAACATTCAACCTACACTGAGGTATGGGCTGTCGCTGTATTCGTATACCTCTGCAACTCTGTTTCGGCGTGCGTACGCCGCACTCGCCAAATCCGCCACCCTAAACTCCTCTCGAAAGGCTCCTTCGACGTCAGCATGCTGGAAGCGACTCTGATTCCCGTACTGATTCTGGCGGTACGACGAGGAATAACTCTTGATCGCCGCCTCGCGCGTCTGATACAGCCGGACCGTGGTCTCCCATCCGATCTTCTCCGCGTCTTCCAGGGAAATGCCTTCTTCGCGCCGCGCGAGATCGGTGTACCCCGAGCGGAGCCACGTCGCGACGTCGTAGCTTCTGGCAAGCAGGATGCGCTCGACGCTCTCCATGCCGCGGCTGGTCAGCTGCTGGATCGCGAGATCGCGCGCGTCGAGGAAGCGCCACAAGGTGGACAGTTTCAGGACGGAGATCCAGTCGTCCTTGGGCATACCGAGAATCTGCGGGATATCCCTGGACCACAACATCGTTGACATTCGCCGACTCAATTTCAAAAGGAATGCCCGACTCACAAGGGGTAGAGGACCTTGAGAAGGCGCTGAAAGTCGATGCTGCTGATCCCTTCCAAAATGAAGGGGTTCTCGTCGCTTTGACCTTCTGCATTGGCTTCATTGACGGCGGGAAGCGTGAACGTCGTCGCGAAGATCTCGGAGTTGCGCTCGAAATGGTAGCGTGGGACCTTGAAGATCCGGGCTTCGACCTGGGTAGGTGTGTGAGCCGCGTCTGGTGGGCTTGACGCAACGCGATCTCACCTTGAATATCATGCTATCCAGGTAGTAACTCTGGTCGCGCGGACCCGTATAAACGACGGAAACGGCGGGGGCGGGGCCGACGCGAAGGCTCATTACCGCAGGCTGAGGAGAGTATGCCATATCCATATTGGCTGGGACTCGGTGACAAGTGAACTCGCAGGGCTTTATCTATCCGTCCTCATGCTGGTCGCATGGCCTGCTCTGGGCGTCAATTAGTCGATCCGACACGGCACTGAGTTCTGAGAAGCAGTCCTGGGACGGAGCGGCCGTTGCACGGATCGCCTTGATTTTTTCTTGCACATTGTGAACACAACTTTTGGGGTATACCGTCGATGTAAGTCGTCCATGTACGTCTCCCCGAGTTCGCCTTTTTTTATTATGCAACTTGAACCAGACGTCTTTTTTTAAAACACACATGCTCTTGGGCGTCTGCACTATCACAAGGCTATCTGACAGGCCGTGTCGACTTGCCCACCTCTCCTTCCAAAGGAAGCGATTCGCCGTTTGTCTTGAAGTCATGCAAATTATAAGGATTCGAGGCGCCTGTTCGAATTCTGCCTCTGCAGAACCGTGCTCAAAATTACATCCACGAATTAAAAATACATTATCATTTCTTCCACCATGCGTCCATTTCTTCTAAAGCCGTTCTTGCCGTCAGCCCCGCCCTCCAATGGGGTCATCGATTCTAATCCTGTGGATCATTAGCAGTCGTTCAGAGCGCGCGCAGAAGAAGGCAGAACTTCAAGAGTACCGGTGCACTCAAGTCGGGTCAAGTCCCTGCCTTTCTCAGCCTCAACACCACATCTAGCCGCTCCCACGTCCTCTCCCGCTCCGTCTCCCACCTCTCGCGGATCTTGGACGCACAGAGCGCACATAGCCCACGCCCCTCTGCGTCCGCCGTTTCACTCTCCCAGTCGATCTGCATGAGCATCTCGAGTCCGCACAGCACATCGAAGCGGTAGTTCTGGAACAGGCCGGTGTCGTGCACGAGGTTCTTGTAGGTGGCGTATTTTATTGGAGAGCAGCTGGGCGCGGATGCGTTGGTCGGGGAGCTGCTACCGTGCTCGTGCGAGATGGAAAAGGCAAAAGGAGGTTGCGGCGTGCCAGATAATGTCGAGGTGCTCGCGCGCATGCACGAGACACAGAATGTCTGCGGGCAGGAGGCGACGGTCGCACAGCACGGGGCGGCGCTCAAAATCGAGCTCCTCTGGATCTTGGCCGAAGCCTGGCGTGCGTAGCAGCTCGTACAGAGAACGCTTTAGGACGCCGGAGACGCCCCAGACACGACCGAGGACCACGGTCTCCGTCGCGTGCGGAATGACTGCGGTGGAGAGCGGGCTGAGGGAGGGGCACCACATTTGTTGGATCGATTGCGTCGCCCAGTCGCGGAACAGGGGGAATTTGAGCTCGGTAGCAACGCGGAGAATGGAAGCGATGACGGGGAACGGCGGCGGGTTGTGACAGAACGAGCTGGAGCAAGAGTCAATAAGTACTCCCGGGAAAGGAAGAGGGCGGCTGAGACGCACATGGCATTGTCGATGGCGTTAAGAATCAGGTCAAAATCTACAACAGAGACGCTCAGGGCTTGAACGTGAAAGCATCTCTGCACGTTCTTGACGTCGACGAGAATGATTGTTCCTTCGACATAGGGACGCTTGGGGTCTGGCATTAGTCTGCCCTCGTCGATTGCAGCAAAGACGTCCGAGAACCATTCTGAATATTTTGCAAGGCTACTCTTGCGCAACCGCATCCAGCAGTCGTTTATGCGGACGAACAAGTCGCCCTCGAGATCCCAATGCTTTGCGTGTCGATGGGAGGACTTTGAGTGCTTGGCAGAGGGGGGTTCGGCATCGGACGGGGCCAACGAGTCTCGTTTACGCTTCGTAGTTGGTTCGGAGGAGGCACTATTCGTTTGTAGAGGATCTTGGGACGCTTGGGGTGTGTCGACCGTGGTTTGCGGCAAAGGACCCATGTCGCGCTGGTCACAATGTCACGTGTAGTTACTATGCGCGTTCAATCAATTCGCGTGTTTTTTTTCTTTCCGTCTCACACTCCAGGTCTACATGTATCTAGGTTCCGGATTAACCAAGGGAAATAAATGTTTAGCGATTTCGTAAAGTGATATCGGAGTTGGCGAAGGGAAGCAATCCGAATACTGGTTGATTAACCACCACCGACGAGCACAAAACACAGAAGCTCCGGAACTCATCCGCCTGTCCTGTAGTTGTAGAACTTCCGCCCGTCGCTATGGTTCTACGACGACAATTTGGTTTTGAGAGTGGGAATAAATATTAGCGTTTTCGGACATCCAGACTTTTAGCATGTCTTCCCACAAAATCAAGAGAAGAACGCGTTAGAATGCATAAGAAGCTCAAATAGAACGAACTCTTGCCCATCCTGTACGTACGATTGTTTACATGTGCTTGCCCACGTGCGCTTTCAAACAACAGGGTTAAACAGAATCCGGCGGCTTACTCATCGACCTCCGCTACCGAAAAATCGTATGGCGGCCATTCGTCCATTGTTCGTAGTTGCAGGTCAAGAATCATGCCTCCTTGACGCGTTTCTCTTACATTTCCGCATTCTAGGCGTCGGGAACGCCGCAGGAACCGGCGCAGCCGCAGCGTTAGCGCTCACTCTGTTCGAACAGAACATACCTCACAAGGCTTCACAGACGTGCATTCTCCAAAGCGGGATACAGCGTCGCTCTAATTGCGCGCGGCCAGAAATCTTTGAATGCTCTCTCTGAAGAGATAAATAGCACTGGCGGAGATGTGCGACCTGTACGGCTGTTCCATAGTGACATTCTGCTCATCGTTTGCAACAGGCAGCGCCCTTTTGCATGCCTTCGTACTCACCCGGAAACTTTTCCGCTACCTTCTCGTCCATCAGGAACCATTTTCCTGCCCCTCAATATTCATTCCGTGCAGCCCTGTTTAATGTTGGGTATGCGGTCTGGAAACCATTCTTGGAGGTTACCCCAGACGAGGTTCAAGAATGTATGTTAGGTTTATCTCACCAAGTAACTCACAGGCTCATATTTTCCCTGCAGCGCTCAACACAAACGTCGCTGCAGCCTTTTCTTTTTCGCGCGAAGCGATCCTCAAATTCAAGGAGAATACGACCGACGCTGCGAACCCCAACCGTGGAACCCTGATCTTCACTGGCGCGACGGCCAGCCTACGCGGCAACTCCACGACCTCCGCATTTTCGATCGGCAAATTCGGCGCACGGGCACTGAACCAGTCCCTCGCGAAGGAGTTTGGTAAAGACGGTATTCATGTACGCTGGTTTTTATGACACACGGACGCATTCCTCACGTTTCACTCTAGGTAGCCCACGTACGTCCCCTCTTCCTCGTTACCTCGCAGCCGTGATACCAGCACTTGTTAGGAGGCCATCATCGATGGGCGTGCGTTGCCTCTAGTCCAACAGACATGACAGCACTGATTATGGCGCAGAAATAATGACCGGAGCCGCCCTCGCGCGCAATGGTGATAAACCCCCGTCCGGGCTCAGCCCAGAAAGCATCGCGCAGGCAAGTTCCGCGTCAACGTTTGAAACGGTCACTCACTGAATTCGCAGTCGATCTCTACCTCACGACCCAAGAGAAATCTGCGTGGACCTGGGAGCTCGACCGTTGGTCCCGTTTCATTTTTAGCAAACCGAAGTCATTTATATCCGTCTACAGTTCGGCCGGCACACGAGAAGTGGTAGGATGTTGCAATATGTTTTCTGTGAAAAAACTGCCACATCGGGATCGAATCCGCGGCTTTACGAACCTTGTCCATCCTGCCACGAGATGCCGTCCGCGTGCGAGTAAAGCTTTAGATAAGAACCCGTTAGGATTCTGGTACGATCCCCCACTACATTTCCTTTCCTATCCGATGGAATCCGATCGTGCTCTCGTGTGGCCGCAAGTGAGTCGAACCGGTGGACAGCTCCCGGCGAAAATGACGAGCGGTCCAGGTCGCGTTGGATGCAGTCGCCGCGCGCGACGCTCGCATCCCTGAGACTCTGCGATTGGCGCCCGCGTTCGTTGCGCAATACACGCCCGGCGCAGACGTGCGTGCCGCTGCCGCCGAATGCGGCCTCCTCAGCTCCGAAGAGCTGGACATCACAACGTTGGATCAGGACGCGAGCGCGGTCGGGTGCCCCTTCACCAGATTCGGGCGCTATTAATTTCGGGCGCCTACGTAGATCCTTGCGCGTATCAAGAGCAAAGAGCTCACCGCGGTGCAAGTGGTGACGGCGTTTGCCAAGAGAGCGGCGATCGCGCACCAGTTTCTGACCTGCCTCGCTGACTTTTTCCTCGACGAGGCCTTGGTGAGGGCCAAGGAGCTGGATGAATATTACGAGAAGACTGGCCAAGCTCGTTGGGCCGCTGCACGGTGAGCGATAAGCTGATTATCCCGAAGTTGGATGTATGTATGAATTTGGGCAGGTTCTTCCTATCAGTATCAAAGTGGGTTTTAATGTTATGGGTGGTCGTCAAACTACGTAGGCTTAGTCCCGCGGTAGGACCACGTACATCTGCCGGACACAGATCGACAGCCGGGTTCTCGGGCGATATTTTACAGCCCCCCCGCGACGAAACACGGCTTCCTGCACAGATCCTATACGATGGCTGGTGCAGGTGTGTAATACAATGAAACACCAGAGTCTCCATCGGTCCGACAGCTTTGCAGTGTTCTACTGCAAGACGAATCTCCCGCAGGCAATCATGCATCTCGAGACCTATTCCTTCTGGGGACAGGTCTCAACCCGTACAACACCAAGCTGACCCCCGGCGGGAGGCTCCGTGCGGGTGTGCACTGCCCTTGATTGCGTTCGGCGGCTCGCCGCTCAGCAATCGGCAGCGATGTCGGGGGCAGCTGCGGTCGCCGGCAGCGGCGTGTGGATTTGGACGCTGAGTTCGCGCGCGATTTCCGTGAACTGCCCCATTAATTAAGTTTCCGTTCGTCAGAACCCCCCACATTGCGCGTGCCGAAAGGCGTCGGATCGAACTACCATGGCTGGGGCGGATTCCATTCTCGCGACATTCGGACCGCTTGTGCCGGAGGTCAGTTGTCTTCCACTGAACCTTTGCGTTGCTGGAATTTTGCGTTCAGTCTCCGCGATATGAACCTGTGGTTCTCCGTCGTGCTCGGATCCAAGCCTTGGCTACACGAGTATAGCCTTTTCCGATTCCGTGGGCGATACCCACGGCGCCGACGCTGGTCAGGTTCGGAGGGGCGCATCCGCATCGGAGTGATGCGGGACGACGGCGTCGTGCTGGCCCCAGCCGCCCATTCGCCGTGCACTTGATACTCTGGTGGCTGCTTTGAAGAAGCACTCCGCATTCGGAGATCGTCGATTATGCGCGTTCAAGCACTTCGAGGCTGGCGAATTGCCGTCCGTTGAGTTTCCTTTTACTTTCCTGCCCTTGACTCACGATTCGTAGCACGAGCTGTATTTCGTTGATGGAGGTGCGCGTGTGCGGGAAAAGGCCGCGGTAACCGGGGAACCGGTGCTGCCGTTGACGGAATGGGTCATCACCCGCCCGAGCGTCAAGAAACCACACGATTCACGAAGTTGTGGGAGGTCAGTAACGGGAGCTTTTTTCTTTACCGCGATGAACGCAACTCACAGATGAACATCCGCCGCGAAACACTCCGCGGCGAATATCTCGCGCATTACAACGCCCAGAACGTCGATGTCGTGCTATGCCCCGCCGGCGCGGGACCCGCTCCCGCCCTGGGGACGTGCAAGTACTGGGGGTAATCCGCCCAACTCTCTACACCGCCAAAAAATGACGCTCTCCCAGATACACGAACATCTGGAATTTTGTCGATTATCCGGCAGCCGTATTTCCTACTGGCCTTTATTCCGACCCCGCAGTCGACGTGGCGGATACCGCCCCTCGCTCTTACATGAGTGACCCGGATGCGGATAATTCTGCTTGCTGTGAGTTTATTCGCTCAGCCTTGGCCACCGAAGATTAAAACTCCCGTAGACGAGCCGACAACTTTTGCGGGCGCGCCGCTGTGTTTGCAGCTCGTGGGTCGGCGCTTCGAGGATGAGAGAGTGATCAAGGTTTTGCAGGAAATTTCAAAGGCTCTCCCTCTGAAAGAGTGAACATGGACCCGATAGTTTCTCGTACGCAACTCGATAGCTTGAACCTGAGTACTCCGTCTGTACTGTAAATTTGAAATGGCGATACATACTCGATACAAGGCAATGTGTTCGCGCCGCTCATCAGCATTTGCTAATCGATCTCGTCGCCGCTGTGCTCAGCGCGAATTTTCTGAGTAATCCAATCCTGACGCCGCCTGGGGGCTCGGAAGACTTTTCAACCTGTTGTTCCGAAGTGATTTACCGTTTTTTTTGCCGACACAAATTAAATGACTTGAGACGTGATACTTTGCTCTACCTCTGCGGCCTTAATCTGTATCAACTTCTCTCGGAGCCATCCTGGTATCGAAGAGAGCCAGAATCACCCCATGGGATTAGAATGCAGCTAGCTTTTGTGCCTCGAGAAGACTCGATACGCATCCGAGACTTCCGAAGGGTTGAGACAATAGGATCCGGTACTTCGTAGCGTCGCAAATTAATTTTTCCTTCTAAATGTCGCCCGATGCTAATGAAAGCAGTTATTTTCGCGCATACGACATCCGTCACTGGTTGTTTGAATTGTGATCGCGTCGCAAGAGACGCGACTTGACATCTCGGCACGTGCTGGGAACTCCACGACACTTCCTCCCAGACCACTCCTTGCGGACTCGAGGCTCGAGGCAAAGACTCAGAGCTCTCAGCTCGCTGTATCCACGTTCCTATTTATCTCACATCGGTTATCTGCGGCACTCCGGGCTATCATATCCAATAGATAAGCGGCGGCGACTTTATCCTGGCACCTTGGCTCCCACCCTCCGTGTTCGGCAAGCTCTCCGCATTACTAACTACCACCACCAAGTCGGCATACGCTCCCTTACCCCAAGGCCTTGCTAGTGATCTAGACGAGGACGGCTTTGAAATGGCACAAAAATATGGAACAGCGCCGGTGAGCGCAGCAGAGGAGCCCGCGAGCCCGCACGGGGCGGGAGAGAGCAGCGCGCTCTTGGGCGGCAATCGCGACACGACTATAAAGCGCTCGATTGGGAGGGAGGGCAAGGCCAGCATGGTTAGCTCTGTTAGCAACCTCGCGAACACAATTATTGGCAGTGGTGAGTCGCATACGCTGTTCTCGTCGTGTGAAACTGACGCGCGCACTACTTGTGAAGGGATGCTCACGTTTCCTCTGGTTCGTCAATCTATGCTCACCTCGTGCATTCTGTTAAGACTGGGCTATAGGCGATGGCTTCCGCTGGCGTAATACCAGGGATGATTACTTGTCTGTTCAGCGGCTCTGTCGCCGTGTTTGGGTTATACCTGCTGTCACTCTGCGCAGCTCGCGCGCCCCACAGGCGATCATCGTTTTTCGCCGTCTCGCAGATGACGTTCCCGAAAGCAGCGGTATTCTTCGACGCAGCGATTGCAGCAAAATGCTTTGGCGTGTCTATCAGGTACGACACGCGCTACTCTGCGCTCTCCATACTCATCCTTACTCCCAGCTACCTGATCATTATCAAGGGTCTCATGCCCAATGTCGTTACGGCGCTGTACACGACTTGTCGTCGACTACTCCTCCCGCCTGGGCACTGTCGGGGCGTAATTGGATCAGCATCTTCATGATCATCCTCGTCCCTCTCGTTTTCCTCCGGCATCTGGACAGCCTTAGGCACACCAGCTACGTCGCGCTGTTCTCCGTCGGTGGGTAGTGCTCTGCCCTCGCATAGATTTTGCTGACGCGTCGCGCTTTAATATAGCCTACCTCGTTGTGATCGTGATCACGGTATACTTTAACCCTCTCGAGGGCATGCCCGACCGGGGCGAGGTCCACCTCATCCACTTTACGCCAAACTTTGTGTCTACCTTCCCGGTGCAGGTCTTTGCGTTTACGTGTTCCCAGAACGTGGGTTACCCGGCCCCATGTTTCCTGTGGCACCCACTAATGTCGCGCAATAGCTGTTCCCGATCTTCAATGAGCTGAAGAGCAATACCCAAAAGCGCATGAACATCGTCATCGGCGGCGCCATCGGCTCTGCCACCCTCACCTACGAAGTGATTGCGATCTTTGGGTATCTGACCTTTGGCTCTACTGTTCGTCTGGCTGTCCACCGGCCCCGCAGCCCCTGCTGACCCTCCCCAGGTCGGCGCAAACATTATCGCGATGTACCCCTCGACCTCCCTTTTCATCGCCGTCGGCCAGCTCGCCATCGTCATCCTCGTCCTCTTCTCCTACCCCCTCCAGGTGCATCCTTGCCGCAACTGCCTGGACAAGATCTTCCACGCCGGAGGACGTGATCAAACAGGCCACGGCCGCCGCGTCCGCGGCGGACGACGACTCGTCGCCCGAGGTCGACGACGACCACGCCGCGAGCGAGATGTCGCCACTCAAGCACGTCCTGCTCACCACCGCGATCGTCGCCTCCGGCTTCACCATCGCGTTCTTCGTCAATGACCTGCAGCTCGGTGCGCGCTTCGTCCATCTCCTCCCTTCTTCCTTTCCTACTGATTCGCGCTGCGCGCAGTGCTGTCCTTCGTCGGGTCCACGGGATCGACGACCATCTCGTTCATCCTCCCGGGCTCTTCTACTGGAAGGTGCGTCTCTCCTCCCGCCCTCCCACCGCGTCACCCACTCACATTTGTCATTCTGTGTAGCTAACGCGCGCCGACCGCAACCGTAACAACGCGCTGAGCCTCGGCGCGCTCGCGCTCGCCGCCTACGGGTCCTTTGTATTCGTATTCTGGTGCGTCCCGTCCCTGCGCGCGCCGCCCCCGATGCTGATGCGTTTGCCGGGCAGCCTGGGCTTCAATATTTATCAAGTCATCTACCCAGCTGCGGGAGGGCCGGCTCATTAGAGTTTGCTGGGGATTAATTAGTACTATGTAGTGCTCTGTCGTAATGTGTGAGATGTGTGAGATATTTAAACGGGGCTCGTACCTGTAGTCCCCTGTATAATGTGCACAGCCACTCTTAGTTCGGCGAATTCGCCCATCGTCAGCCGTTTATTCACTTGTGCCCGCTTTCGAAACCCCTGCGCATCCATACAAGATTTCCGTCCGTGGACAAGAACGCATCAATCATTTTCGAATCGATCACTCTCAGGACTCAGAGCTCTCTCAGGTTGCTGTGCATTGTGCAATCTTCTTCGCTCAGCGCTTATTCCTTGACTCGTGCCTCGTTTCTCGAACTCTTCCATGACGGCCCCAAGCTTCCCCCCCGAGTTAGAGCGAGCCATATTCGAGGCTACCGCCCAAAGTTATCCCACACTGATTCCGAGACTCCTCCTCGTCGCTCGACGCTTTCACATTTGGTACATCCCAGCTTGTTGCGGTCAATCCCAATGCATCAACCCTTTTTTGACCCAGGCTTGAACCACTTCTGTACAGAGTCCTTCGACTCGATAGCCCAAGACGCATTGCGGGTATCTCAGCAGCGATCAAGACAAAACCAGCCACTTTCTCAACCGTCAAGCATGTCCTCTTCGGGTCACGATATCTATCGGGGACGAAGGAAGACTTGCTGACCCCGGCTGCACTAAAGAGCTTCTTGGAATCATGTCCTGGCATTGTGGACCTGCAGCTGTTCGCGAGCCCGGACCCGGGGATCCTCCCTGCCCTCGGTAACATGCACATCCAGCGCCTCAGTGCTGAGCTGGCGGCACTGTTTTGGTATGACCACGATAACGAACGCGATGCCGAGGAAGCTGTGGATTTGGAACACGCATTGTTCCGCTCTGTGACACATTTGTTGTTATTCGATACCCTTACGGATCATGAGTATCCTGAGGGAATCACGATGCGTTTATCGAAACTGCCCGCGCTTACACACCTGTCGTTCAGATGGGGGGACGAGCCAGATCCGCTGGTCATGCACCGGATCCTCGCAACCACCCATATACAGGTCCTGCTCGTTATGTTTCCCATCTGGAAGGCGGATGAAGCCAACTCGTATTCGGAGGAGCTCAGTTGGGTAGCGGATGTGAGGGTGGTTGTTGGGATGTACCGAAACCACTCAGCGGACTGGGAGAGTGGGGGCGTGGGGTGGAGAGGATATCTGGATGATGCGTGCAGAGAAATTTGTGGCTCGCAAGAGACGCGGCGAATCCAAGGTGAGTACAAATATCTGATATTCGTTTTTTCGTCTGTTCCGTGGCTGATTCAAACGGCAGAGGACTGTTATATGATGGAAGGGACTGAAGATGATTGAAGATGATACTAGCCATGACGGCTCAATGGGTCGAAATAAATTCAAATGGTCGTAAGGTACAGTTATTTATACATTATACCAAGTTCTTCATCCGTTTCGTGTCATACCACGCCTGCGTAGCGCGGCGTCCAGTTCTGGAACGGCCTCTCCAATCCCACCTCGGCATAACGGTCGAGCTCCCCAGCCCGGTCCAACTCTCCCGTAATACGCAAATACTCGCGTTGTTTCTGTTCTGAGAGTAGCCGGCGCGCCGCACGCTCAGTGGATCCATGCCGTACAGAGCTTGATATCGACTCTGGCGTCAGATACGCTTTCTGGGGAGGCGTGTACAGCGGCGCTGGGGTGCGGGCGCGGCGCCTGTCGGTCGTCGCGTTAGCAGGCGCACTGGGCGCTGGCTGGGCCGGAACGTTGTGGTGGGCCGAGCCATGGCGGGTATGGAGGCAGCACTGGATGGGCTGTGGCCATGGCGTGAATCCTGCCCACTGGATTGGCTCGAGGGACGTCGTAGGGGCCCTGTCAATTCCGGAGGAGTCGGATACCCGCTGGTATATTGTGGGGGCGGATTCTGTGACGGTGGGGCGCGGGCAAAGTGCGCGTTGGCCATCGTATTAAGGGGGGCACTGGGAGTGGGTCGGGTCTGGGTCTGGAATGGTGCCCTTGGCCGTGGCATGTCGGTGGCAGCATTGGAGGGGTTGAGCGTGTACTGCAGGTCCCAAGCAACTTGCAAGTCACGAGCGTCCCTCTCCTCTTGCGCTGCGATTTGTGCGGAGCGGTCCAGGTGCGCATCGATGATCATGCCAACGAGGGCACTGGGAGCCGCACGGTGCTGGGCTTGTGCGCTTGGGCGAACCACTGGGTCGGGAGCGGGTTGTGTGGCATTCGGTGCGGGTTCTGCGGATGCGGCAGTCGGCAAACTGGCTTGCAACATCCTGGAAAGGCACGATTCACTCCAAACTTCAAGGCTAGCACTATCGATGCGGCGTGTACACGAGGCCGGTGGGCGCCCATCGTCGCGGTCGAGACGAAAAAGTCGGCTGACACGTTGGGTGGCTCATCCCCGCCGATGTCAACGCCGGACCCATACATGGCTATGAGGTGCTCCGTGGTGGCTCCTCGGGAGGTGTGCACCACGATGGAGGCACCATGGCCAAAGCGTTCTGCGGAGTCGAAGACGAGGAACAGGGGGACGGAATGGGGGTTGTCCTGTGGGATGTAGACGCAGACACGGTGGTGGCCGGCCCAGGTCAAAGTCAGTGCAGTGGGGAGGCCAATGGCTTCGAGGGCGCTGGTCGCATATAGGTCAGTACCAAAGCGGGGAGCGTCTGGCAATCACTCACGCTGTGAGTGCTGCTATGTGCGCGCGGGAGAAAGGGTGCGGGGTGCCGTATTGAATCGGGATGAGGTCTCGCGCCCAGTCAAAGCTGGAGTTCTCGAACGCCAATTCGATGGAGGGCCCATCTTCGGGAGCCCTGGCGCAGACAGCTAGCACGTCCTGCGGGTATAGAGTTAGCATTACTATGAGTTTATTGTTGGCTGCCATCTTACGCCGAAGAATCTGTGACCGAGGATATCGGTGAGGAACCTTGCTAGGTCGGTGTCTGAATGGCTGCCATTGGTTCCGGCCCTCTGGAGGACCAGCTCGGCAAATTTGAGACACGCGAAAGAGCAGGCGTTGGTGCCGTTGGAGACGTCAAACTGGCTATGGGCGTCACTAACAATCCAGTGCCAGTCACGGGGGCCGGAGCGGGCGATAGTGCTTGCGAAGAGGCTGTTGTCGACCTCCGATATGGACTGGAATACTTGTTGTTGCATGTTACAGTGGGTGTTGTGGCGAACCAGCCTCTGCGTATGCAGAAACGTTGCCTCGGCCGGGTGCAGGAGTTATATACGGACGCGATTCATAACTCGGAAAGGTGTGGCGAAGAGTGTGACCCGACATTGTTGTTGAACAAAGGCCCCTGAACTGGGCCATGGCGATGAACGAGATCCGCCGAGATGTGACTTGACAATAAGGTAACCGGTAGGTCGTCAGGGGCCCCTTAGGGGCTTTCAATCACTGAAGATCAGCATTGGGAACAAACGAGAGGTCGACTAATGCGGATGAATCTCACCCAGTGTGGTTGTGGGCGCTTGTGTGAACAAGAACAGGCTTCGATCCTAATCGGGTAATTTGATCACTGATGGAGGCACAGCCGTAAAATGATCCCGGGGCTCTCCAGGGCTCTCCAGGGCTCTCCGATCCCCTCTAGGCTCTTGCGTTTTGACGACTCCTCCACCGCGCCGAGCGCTTTGTCAAGGGTCACACTCAGATCTTACGGCCCTGGCGGACTATTTGTACAGCCTCTTCCCTCGGTTGACAGAGGTGGAGGGGACGAATTCGAATCGGCCATGAGGCGGAATGGGCTCAAGTTCAGCTCCTGCTCCATGGCCTACAGAAGTAACTCAAGATCATTGGTTTAATTGGATTTTATACTTGGAGGCTCGATTAGACATATTTAGACGTACAGTACTTTCTTAGACTGCATAGATATATAGACCTTAGACTTTAGATGGAATACTTATGGTTATGTAGATATTCGTCGCGGGACATTTTTCAAGGCTCTCATTGCAAAAGCGATGTGCGTTGCTCAATGCCTATGACTCTATTTGCATTTTTGCTTTGTCCTCTCACGAGGTCGCGTTTCTATCGAAAAGAGGTTGGACCGCCTGCTGGTATCAACTTGGGAGAAATATCACTCACGTCGGACTGAATGCAAAGGCAGGGTTCGCAGTGTCAACGAAGTTCCACACCGTTCTCTCCTTCAGACGGCTCGCCTTCCAGTTATTGAGGGACGCAGGGAAGTACGGGAGGGACGACCTCAAGCTGATATCGTGCGCAACAACCACGAAAAAATCGGGGTCCGCATCGAACGTCGCCAGCTTCTCCAGGGAGACCTGGGACGTCACCGGGTCGGCGTAGAACGAGTCCGGAAGGTCCGAGACGGCGAAAAGCTGCTGGGCGCGGGAACGCATGTCGAACGCGCCTTCGCGCGATCCCGGGGACCAGAAGTAGTCGGTGGAGATGGACGTCTTAGTCTCCTCCAGCAGATGTGCAGGGCATGGGAAGTTCTTCTGGAACTGGGGCCGTGGGCGCGCCTCTCCAGCGTGGTGGAAGGCGTCTCCGCCCAGGGAGATGAAAGAAGTGGGGGTGACACGCGCGAGGGCGCTTATATGACCTGGCAAGTGCTGTGGTTCCTCGCTGGTAAGAAGGGCGCGCTACTGGGAATGTAGAGGACTCACCCCAGCCGTATCCAGGAGATAGAAGCTTCCGTCATTGAAAAAATCAATGGCCTTTAAGCCGCTGAAGGTAAGGCGGGATCGAGCGAAATTTAGTTTGGTGACGTTGTGCCCGCTATATACAATGAACTGGCAGCACACTACAAGCGACAGGAAAACTCACGCGAGGTCACTTGTTTGCAATGCAGCGTTTGGAGATTCCGGGAAAGTTGCGGTGTCCGTCCCTGGCCCAATTACGAGCCCCGTGGTGTTGGGAAATTTCGACATGTCTCCCTGGAAATTTATGTCAGATTCAAATTCGAGGCACTGGAAGAACTGTCCACGGACAATGTGGTCAAAGTGTGAATGGCTCCAAATGACAGTATCTATGCTCGCCAGGGCGATCCCTCCGTCCTGAAGCTGTTCTGTAATATCTTTGGATTCCTCCAGTACCACTCCCCCGGTGAAGAAGGCAGCAACGCTGGGAGCAAAGTTCAGCGGGTCTTTCCGCATTCCGAGATCGAACATGAGACGTTTCTGAGTCTTTTTGTGTTCCACGAGGAAGGAAAACATGGGGACGTGCATGGTTTCGTGTCCTGGAAGGGCGGGCAGCACAATCGCGTGGGTGCTATTCGTGAGGGCGATGTTTCCGACATTGAATACCCTGACGTCGACGGTAGCATGGGAGGAGGGAATGCCAAAATCGTGGCGCGACGCGTATGCTCCGCCAACCAGGAAAACAAGTGACAGCCAAGGGAGGAGGTGCATGTTGGAGAAGAAGCGCGTTTCAACGACGTCGACCGACTCCAAGATCCTCCGAGTATTTATGGTGGGAGGGGTCTGCATGAGATTGTCGCAGGGATTACAGAGTATCAGCAAAATGTTTTTGAGCTGGCAGAGCTGGCACCAGCTCTGCCAGCACTGTCATCTCACCATAATCGGGGCTAGCGCCATAAAAAGATAGCCAGCGCCAGAACCGCTTCTGGCGCCATAACTTGCGTTTCTGAGAGATAATTTCAGGGGCCTATTCGGTCAATATTCTCGCACATATATGGATAAAATGATTGAATTGCATATCTACGTAACACGAACACTACTCTGAAACACCCGCTCAGGTGTGGCGTACGCGGAGGGCCTCGGGGCGGCCACTCCGGCGTGGCAGCGCTCGCTCGCAGGATAGTGAGGACATGCGAGGGGCGACCGCGAGCAGGCGCATGGAGGGCACGAGGGGCGGGAGTAGCTGAAAGGAATTAAGCGCCGTATTTGGGTATGAATACAATAAATAACAATAACTTACCGATTGAGGATTTGGCGCCGTCTGCGTCAAGGAGAACTTACCGAGCTCCTATTTTACAAATTCCGCACCGTGACGTTGAAACGTTGAAGCTGAGCTTCTGCGTAAACATTTGATCCGGATGTTCGAGACTATAGAATCGGGTGTCGGTGGTACCGAACGAGTCCGCAAGGGTTTCCGCTCTCAAGCCTCATTATAATATTTTCGAATGCCGACGCTGCCCGTTCGGCAAGTGCAGTAGAGTCTAGTAGAGTGTACTTAGTTTTGTCCAAGTCGACGGGCGCCACCGATTGGATCATTCGAATCACAAATGCTGCTGATCCAATCATCGATTGCAAAAACACGCTTGCGGAGTCGCGGACTTGAAGTCGCGCTCTGAGATCTGAGATCTTGAGACTTGAGTGCCGCTCATTTCCTTTTTTTTTCTCTTTGGGGGGGGGGGACAAGGTAAAATTTAAAGAGACTAATATCTAATCAGCTCCCGGCACCGGAGACCGCTCATTTTCGGTCGGCCATAACCACATATACCTTCAAGCGTAAAGGCCAAACTAGTCGCTTTCAGCAGCGCAGTCACTGGCACTCTCGACAATTTGACCTACGTGCAATTTTACAAACGCATTCCTGAAGCAGCGTTGGCAAGTAAAACATGTAGTAAATGCAGTTCTAGATACATAAGAGAAGGATTACTAATATTAATGGGCGAGCAATACCAGTCTACGGTAGAGTCGCTGTCTGATTACTATGAGAAACATGTTAGATTAGCCGACGGCTTGGACGAAGAGCCACATACGTGGGACTGAATATAAAAGCAGGGTTCGCCTTTTCGACGAAATTCCACACCGTCCGCTCCTTCAGACGACTCGCTTTCCAGCCATTGAGAGACGCCGGGAAGAACGGGAGGGACGATCTCAAGCTGATATCGTGCGCAACAACCACGAAAAAGTCGGGGTCCGCATCGAACGTCGCCAGCTTCTCGAGCGAGACCTGGGACGTCACCGGGTCGGCGTAGAACGAGTCCGGGAGGTCGGAGATTGCGAGGAGCTGCTGGGCGCGGGAGCGCCATGTCGAACGCGCCTTCGCGCGACCCCGGGGACCAGAAATAGTCGGTGAGTATGGACGTCTTGGTCTCCTCCAGCAGATGTGCGGGGCAGGGGAAGTTTCTTCTGGAACTGGGGCCGGGGGCGCGCCTCTCCAGCGTGGTGGAAAGTGTCTCCACCAAGAGTGATGAAGGAAGTGGGGGTAACACGCGCGAGGGCGGTGATGTGACCTGGGTGGTGGCTATAGTTTGCGCTGGATGAGAAAACTGCTACCAGATATGCATGCGGGAGCACTCACCCCAGGCGTGTCCAGGAGATAGAAGCTTCCGTCATTGAACCAATCAATTGCCTTCAAGCTGCGAAGGTAAGACGCGATCCAGTGAAATTTAGTTCGGTTGACGTTGTGCCCGCTATATACAATGAACTGGCAGCACGCCACAAGCGACAGGAAAACTCACGCGAGGTCACTTGCTTGCAATGCAGCGTTTGGAGATTCCGGGAAAGTCGCGGTGTCCGTCCCTGGCCCAATTACGAGCCCTGTAGTGTTTGGGAATTTGGACATGTCTCCCTTGAATCTTGGTTAAACTCAATTCGGGGCACTGGATGAATTTTACGAACAATATGATCAAAGTGGGAAGGCTCCAAATGACTTTGTCTATGCTCGTAAGGGGAATCCCTCCGTCTTGCAGCAGTTCGGTAATATCTTCGGGTTCGTCAAGTGCGGCCACTCCGGAGGAGAACAGGCCAGCAATGCTTGGAGCGAAGTTTAATGGGTCCTTCCGGAGCCCGAGATCGAACATGAGACGTTTCTGAGTCTGTTTGTGCTCTACGAGAAGGCAAACAGCGGGAACTTGACGGATTCGCGTCCAGGAAGGACGGGGAGGACAAACCCGTGGGTGGTGTTCCTGAGGATGGCCTTCCAAGATTAAATACCTTGACGTCGACGATAGCATTGGAGGGTGGAATGCCGAAGTCGTGGAACGAGGCGTATGTTTCCCCAGTAGAAAACGAACGACAGACACGGAAAGGACTCGGAGATGCATGCTGGGCAAGAACTTGGCGTAAGGTCGCACAGATGTTATAGTACCGCGCGCGGACCGCATGTGATATTTCTCATTACTCAGAATAACGCCCGGGCTGACAATTTTTACGGTATTTTTGCGGGCATCGGTCACGGCGCCGCACGGGTCGCTTAGTCGGTGGATAGAAAGTTGAGCGGTACCGCCATAGGCCGCTAGCGCCGGAAATCACCAGCCTTCATAGTGCTCCTAGAATTCCTAACGGTGCAAGCAGTGTCGAAGCCAAGTCTAAGCAACTTCCAGGGACCAGATCTGGTGGTGCGAAAGAGGATTTCTCGACCAGATCACGGATCACAAATATCGTGCCGCTCCCTTCTTCTACTGCAGCAAGTGGTGAGCGGCAATTGCCGGATTGACACAGCCAAATAGGGATGTCCGAGATCACCGACCGACTTTCAATGGTCTCAACGCTCGACTTCTCATTATACCTCCAGGCTTCATCCGATAAGCCTGAGATTTTGGCTACTGCCCCATCCCCATGCGTTACGCAGAGGTCTATGTACTTAGACTATTATCCTCGGCTATGTCCGAATGATTAATTAGGTAATAGTCGCGACGCGAGCAACCTCCCGCAACCTCCGATCGAGTCCTACGCAAAGTCAACTTTAGCTCAACTTCTCCGCGAATTTCCTGCCGCATAAAAATTGCAGGTACATGCAAGCATTCATGCATTCATGCCCCGAGCCTCCCTATACTGAAGCAATTTCCGGGCGGCAGTGCAAAGTGAATTTGGAGCACTCAGCAAACAATGAGCTGGTATTCTCCTGCGTGCTTTCCAGGTTTAATTCTGGGGATAAATGGTTGAAGGTTATTATTGCTGGGATCCTTTTCATGAGTCTCCGCGCTGGATTAAATGTGGGGAAAAAAATTACCCTTCCATAAATGGTCCTGTGCGCTTCTCTCATGAGTCATTTGGCACTTATCATTCTTCAGTCAGCCTCAGCAACTGGGCGATGTTATGTCCCTGCCCCTGGGCTGTATCCACGTCCACCCCCAACTCGAGGAGAAGACGGACTATGGATTTATGCCCCTGGTCAGCCGCCGCGCCAAGTGCGCTTCCGTGTAATCCACCCTGTTGATTCACGTCGGCGCCTTTTTCAATGAGGAGTCGAGTTATGCCTTTGTAGCCATGGTAAGATGCTGCCTGTAAAGCACTGCCGTACTTTTTGTCTGGCGCATTCACATCGGCCCCTTTCTCGATAAGGAGGCGAACTGTGTCTTGGTACCCACGGATCGATGCTGCCACTAGTGCGTTGTCGACATCTTCTTGCCATAGGATCCTTGCTAAGTTTGCCCCATGCTCGACAAGTAGGTTGATTATGCCTTGGTTTGTCCCCAGCCATGCTGCCTGAATTGCGCTTCCTCCGTGCTTCTTTATATTGGCGCCTTTCTCAATCAGCTGTCGAACTATGGCTTCGTGGCCATGGGAAGACGCTGCCTGTAGCGCGCTCCCGTACTGCCCGCCTGGAGCATTCACGTCGGCCCCTTTCTCAATAAGGAACCGAACCGTGTCTTGATACCCTCGTATCGATACTGCCACTAGCGCGTTGCCAACATCTTCTTGCCCCACTATGCTCGGGTTGGCCCCGTGGCTGAGGAGTAAGTTGATGACGTCCATCAGCTTGGAGTTCGACGACGTCCATGCTGCTTGAAGTGCGCGTCCACCATGTTCATTCACGTCGACGCCTTTCTTGATGAGGAGTCGAACTATGTCTTCGTTGCCCTGGGAAGATGCTCTCTCCAAAGCCCATCCCATATCGCATCCCTTCTCGATGAACAGGCCAACAATATCTTTATGGCCCTCATCTATTGCCGCGTTGAAAGCCGTGTGGTTTGAAATGACGTTGTATCCGGTCTCGAGGAGCAGGCGAACAATACCCTCGTCGCCACGGAACACTGCCAAGTTGAAAGCCGCGTCTCCGCTTGGGTTCGAGCTCACGTCGTAGCCTTTCTCGATGAGCAG